>JAYJMJ010149989.1:0-17286 GCA_036873875.1 Laminaria ephemera
ATTGCTTAAAGGTTGACGGGGAATATCCCACCAGCCTTGCGCCGCAGTTTCCAGCCAAACCTGCACGCGACTTTGGTTTTTGTCGAGCAGATAACCGTAAATTGTCGTGATAAGAATGCCGTCAGGATTTGTATCATCCCCTAGCTCTGGTGGATCGGCGGTGACGAGACCTTGCTCGATGGCGGTGAGAAAGGCGCGACCTTGGGCGGCGGCATCTGTGAGCGAAAGCGCAGGCGCGGCTTCGCGCAAACGGGTCGCGGAATCCATGAGCCAGCTACAGACGGCCGCGCTGGCTAGGTCGTGATTGTTGTCTGGCTCGAAGCGCGTTTGGGCGAGCAGGTCGTTGAAGAGCAGGTGTAGAAATGTGTCGATGCTGTGCTGTTCGCTGTTGTCGGCAAGCCACAGGCGCAGTTCTTCGTAGAGCGCAATTAGGTCTGAGCCAATGCGGTCGGCAACGTCATCGGATAATGTGTCTGCGGCGAGTAGTTCGCCGTCGGCGTGGACGTAGAGGCGGTCGGTGAGCAGCGCGGCGCGAGCGGGATCAAGACCTGCAATGCTTAACGTGAGTGCTTCGTTGACGTCGTAGTCTGAGGGCGGCACGTTCCAGCTTGGGTGGGCGAGTGTGAGCCATGTGAGCCATGCGCGGACGCGGGGTTCTTCACGTGGGGCGTAGCGACGACGCAGGGTGCGGTGGGGAATATCGGCCGATTTCAATCCATTCGTCAGCGAATACAGCAATGCCCCATCAATATAGGGGGCAATAATGCTAATATCGCTCGGCGCAATGCCGCTATCAATTAACTCTTGCAGGACGGCTGGCAACTTCGCAATCATCTCACGCCGATAGCGACCACCCACATTTGCCAAAATCAACTCGCTGGGCAACGTCTGATCGAAGAATTCTTCTTCATCCCGACCAACAATATTGCGTGCCACCATGCGCCCTAACTGTTGCATATTTTTGGGAGCAATGAAACTTTTTTCAAATTTAAAGTGTTGTGAGCAGAGTGCTTGAAACCGCTGTGCGCCTTTGGGGTCTGCGCCGAGAAAGCGTTTGTAGCCTGCAAAATTATCGAAGGCGATGGCGGTGCTGGTGCTGCCAGACATGACTTTTTCGATAAAAAGTTGGGCGGCTGGTGGCTGCTCTTCGATGTTGTCGATGATGAGGTGGGGATATCGGCCGTTAAAAAATTTCAGAAACCGCTCATCCTTGACCAACTGCGTAAACAGGTCAATCGTCAACGACATATCCAGCAAACTGTTCTCATAACAATGGGTGCGAAACGCATTGGCGACCATGCCTGCCACGCCAAAACAGCGGCGTTTATCATCGTCGCCGACAAACGTCATCGCTTGCCGTTCGATGGCTGTGTTTAGGGGTAAATTGTTGAGCGCGGCGCGGTTGAGCGTGTCGAGCAGTTGGCTAACAACATTTTGTGGGCGCATACGCACGGCGTTGAACGCGCCACCTTCAATATATGATTCGGCGGTGCGCCACATCATAAGTTGGGCGAGATCGTAGGGCAGGAATGTGGGTTCGGGGGCTGGGTTTTTAAATCGGCCGTTTTCAGACACAATCGGCCAAAAGAGGGCGATGAGTTCACGCGCTAAGCCGACGAAGTTGGCAATTTTTAGTTCGCTTTGTGGGGCAGGATTGTGTTCGCGCACGAAGTCGTGGAACGGCTGGCGATGGTTCATTTCGGCAACGAGAACGAGAATGGAATCGGCCGCTACCCCTTCGTCGAGCAAGTGACTCAAGCGATGGTAGAGGGCGGTTGTTTTGCCTGTGCCAGCGTCGCCGCGCAGGAAAAGTGTGCCAGTGGCGGAAACGGCCGATTGTTGTTGCTGTGTTAAGGTCATACCAATATCCAGACGCGCTAACGGCGACGTCTCTACATGCTAATCTACAATTCTGCTTCTGGCGGATGGAAGAAACGCATGCGCACCGCGCCGAGACGAATTTCGTCCCGATGAATCAACTGCAAGCCATATTCTGTCACGCGCTGGCCGTTGACAAACGTGCCGCTTGTACTGCGCTCATCATAAATGCGGTAAATATTAGTCGCTTCTTCAAACGTAATTGACGCATGGAGACGAGACACTGTTTTATCTTCTATTAGCGACACGGTTGCCTGCGTTGGCGAACGGCCAAAGCTGGTGTCCGATTTGTCGATAGGCACATATTGGGGCATCTCTGTGCGCGATTGTAAAATTTCGACATATGTATCAAATGGCACGTCTTCAGGCTGAACTTTTGCAGGCACTGTGTCAAAAGACAGCGGTGGTTCAGGCGTTTCTTGCGCCCAACTTGGCGTGGGCGCACCACTGCCAACAGGCGCAATAGCTGCTGGGCTGCTGGGTGGACGAAATGGCTGATCAGGATCATCAACCATGTGGACGTAGTCAGGTACATCCTCATTAGCAGGGGTGATGTTGACCCGATCTTGAACGGGGTCAGGCGTGACTTCGCGCTCGCTTGGCGGTTTGATTACGTTGAATGATTCTTTTTCTGTGCGACGACGGAAGTAGGCGAGCAAACTCATGAGCAGTCCGATGAGCACAAGGCCGCCGAGAAGATAGGCGCCGTAGCGAAGCCAGTTATTGCTGTCAGTAAGCCCGCTGGGAATGTCTAAATTGCCTTGGGCTACGTTGAGCTGCACGGTGGGACTGCTGGCGCTGCGGCCTTCGCTGTCGACGATGGCGAGGCGCACGGTGTTGGGGCCAATGAGCAGGTTGGAGATGGGTGCGCGAAAACGGCCGATTTGTGTCGGATCAATTGTGCCAATCGGCTCATCGTTCAAATATAGTTCAGCCTGTGTAATGTCACGCTGAACATTGTCTAGCCATGACACCTCGCCAGACAAAATAATGTCGACGGGCGTGCCAGCTTCGGGAATAGTTAGCTCGCGACTTTCGACGGGCAAATTGATTTTGACTATGGGTGCGGCGGTGGGCACATCAACTTGAGCCACGGCGCGTACGTTGGGTTGGTTGGTGAGTTTTAGCTCGATTTGGGATGAGCCAGCGGTGAGGTCTTCGATTTGGTAGCGGATGAGCGTGCGCTTGCGCAGACGGCTAATGCGTGTCCAAATATTGGTGATGCCTGTGTTGTCGCCAAGGGCAGCCGATATGCCACCCGTTCGTTGCGCCAACTCCGCCATAAACTCATTGCCCGTCTCTTGAAACGCAGAAGACATCTCAATATTGACCAATGAAACCGTATGAATGGGCACGCCTTTTTCTACTGACTTATTGAAAATATCATCAGAAAACAGTTGGCTGACAGAGTCTGTGCCGTCCGAGAAAACAACAATGGATGTCGCTAAATTGGGGTCTGGCTTGAGCGTATCAATGTTGTTGAGCAAGCCGTCTAAACTATCTAATAGCGCCGTTGCTTTATTCTCTGAGTTGAGCGGCGTGAGTTTGAGATAGTTGGAAATTGAATTGTAAAATTGCGTGGAGTCTAGGAGCACGTCGCCGTTTTCTAAGCCTACTTTATAGATGGCAACATGGTCTGAATGCTCAACCATATTGCCAGGGGATGCAAACTGTACGATGGCTTCTTGGATGGATGGAATGTCTCCGTTGACGCCTTCGGTGAGGTCAACCACAAACAGGGTGAATGTGCCGCCGTCGCGCTGTCCCACAACGTTTACGTTTTGTCCTGTTGAGTCGCCGTGGCGTATTTCGAGTAATTCGGCCGATAAGTCAAGCGGCGAGCCGTCGGAGCGTTGTCCATAGGCTTCGATTTCTACGGTTGGCGAACTGCTGGCGTCTGCGCCTGTGATGTATATATTTGGCTGACGTTCTTGGGCAGAAAGTGGGATAGCCGTTAATAGTAAAGCGATAAATAAAACAGCTAGTTGTTTGCGAAATGATTTGACTGAAATAGGCATAAAGAAACTCAAGGTTTAGTAAGCTTGTAGGCACGACAAAATTTTATGATAGTGGAACCGCGATGATACTAAAAAAACATACAAGCACAGAGGTAGAAAGTCAAGCAATGAGGACTTAAAATTGTGTGTAAATTCAATCTCTAAAGCACCTCCATATTAATTCACCTAAGAACGAAAATGTGATCTGCCATTGTCTTACCAGCGAACGCTGGTATCCAGACAGGATTGCCAGTCGAATTGCTTTCACACGTAAGTCGAGATGACTATCCATCTCCTTTTTTAATTTCTCTGTTTGATCTTAGGTACTGGATTCCAGTGAAAACTGGAATGACAAGGCGTTTTGGTTTTCTGTGAACGAACGTCAAGCATATTTGGACTTGAAATTCAAAGAATTTGGGTCTTGGCGATGATGTAAGAGTCTAACAGGAACGCAATAATTTCTTCATAGTTGTACGGTATGATACTGTTTAACTAGATTCTAAATTTGTGAGGAAAACCATGAAAAAAATAGTTCCTATTATCATTGGGTTATTTCTGATTGTTGGCGGCTTTTGGGCTTATAACGCGGTGCTTGGCGAGACAGAAGAGGCAAGTGGCCCGATTGTGGCTGAGTCAATTGTGCAGGCGACAGATGTGCCAGCTACAGAGATTCCTGACCCTGAGCCATCGCCCGTTCCCCCAACGTCTATACCCGATCCAACAGATGAGCCTGAACCGACGGCTGTTGTTGTAGAGTCGACGGCTGTGCCTGAACCAACGGCAGTTGTTGAAGCGGCTACCGCCATACCTGACCCAACGGCTGAACCAGTTGTAGAAGAAGTTGTTGTAGCAGAAAGTGCGCCAACATTGTTTACAATTGACCAAACTCAATCAACGGCAAGCTTCGCTTTAGATGAAGATTTGCTCGGCGAGCGCGTGACTGTTGTTGGCGTGACGGATCAAGTTGCGGCAGAAATTTCGTTTGATGTGGCTAATCCGAGCGCGGCGCAAGTTGGCCCAATTACGATTAATGCGCGAACTTTGGTAACGGACAATGATAGGCGTAATCGGGCAATGGGTAATCGTATTTTGCGCACGGCAGAGTTTGAATTTATTCGCTTTGTGCCAACGGCTTTAAATGGACTGCCAGATAGTGTGACGCTGGGTGAGACGGTGACGTTTGATATTGTGGGTGAGTTGACGGTGATGGATGTGACGTTGCCTGTAACGTTTAAAACGGCCGTTACCCCCACCTCCGCCACAGAACTCACTGGCACAGCCACGGCAACCATTCTCTACCAAGATTTCGGCATCCCAATTCCTACTGCACCTGTCATTGCAAATGTGGAAGAAGAGCTGGAATTAATGTTAGTGTTTGTCGCAGTAGCCCAATAGTGAACGATTTTTATTTAGCCCAAATCAATATTGCGCGCATGCTTTATCCGTTAGACGATCCGCGCATGGCGGGGTTCACCAATCGGCTTGACGAAATTAATGCGCTTGCCGACGATGCCCAAGGGTTCGTTTGGCGGCTGCAGTCAGAGACAGGCAATGCGACTGATTTGCGTCCGTATGAGGATGATTTTATCATCGTCAATATGTCCGTTTGGGACTCAGTGGATTCGTTGAAAGCGTACACATATAAGACACTGCATGTTGAATTATTGCGCGACCGCAAGCTGTGGTTTGAACGCATGTCAGAGCCAGCAACGGCGATGTGGTGGGTTGCGCAAGATCATGTGCCGACTGCGTTAGAAGGTCGGGAACGATTAGAGTTAATGGCGTCGCTAGGCCCAACGGCGCAGGCGTTTACGTTTAAGGATGTGTTTGCGCCTGAGTAGATTAGTCCGCTTCAACTTCGACAGACCCTTCGGCAAGCTCAGGCACCGTCTCAGTTTCCGCTAGTTTATGTCGATCAGAAACCAAGTTTTTGAATACTATGGCGACAATGCACCATATAAAAACTCGGTTTCTTTGATAACGCAGACGCGCCATCGGCGACGTCTCTACAGACATAAATTCTGTAGAGACGTTCCTAGTTGGGGCGTCTCAGATTGGTACATTAGGTTATTCAAAAACTCGGTTTCTTTTTTCGTTTTTTAGGCGAGCTTGATTTTTTCGGGTAGATCTTTATACAATACGGGTAGATTTAGGGAAATGTTCATAGCCAAAGGAGGCCGAAATGCGTCGCTCCCTGTTTTTGTATTCCTGTATAAGTTTTCTATTTGTCCTAAGTGGTTGTAATCAGGCTGAGTCTGTTGAGCCAACGGCGACTGTGAGTGTGCCGACGGAAACGGCCGTTTCCACCCAGCCCCCCACAGCAACCCAAAATCCAACCGCCCTCCCCACAAACACGCCGATTCCTGAACCAACCGCGCTGCCATTGTTGCGCGTCGTGGGCGAAACGGCCGTTCTCTACGCCGACCCGCAAACAGAAAGTATCATACGCGAATTAAGCGCGGGCAGTTTGGTCTATGCGCTGGGTCGCGACACGCGCGGCGACTGGTACGCGGTGCAGTTGATTGATCGCACAGAAGGCTGGGTGAAAACGGCCGATATTGCCCCAGAAAACGCCCAACGCTTCACCGAAATCCCCGCCGTCCTAGACTTACCAATGGCCGTTGCCGAGATCACACTTGCACCGACAATAGAAGCATCAGCAACTAATTTACCAACGGCTACCGACCAACCACCAGCCACTTCCATCCCACCAACGGCCACCAACCAACTACCAGCCACCAATGCGCCAACAGCCACAGTCCCGCCACCCACCATTCCGCAAACGCCACTGCCTACAAACACGCCGCCGCCAACGTTGCCGCTTGCTACGCTAACCCCTTTGCCAAGTCCGACGTGGTTGCCGCCGACAGAAACGGCCGTTTTGCCCACGGCCATCCCCGCAAGTTTGCCGACAGCAACGACGCCGCCCACTCCCACAGTTCCACCGACACAAACGTCCGTGCCGCAGCCCGTGTTTAATTCAGTTGCCTCGTTAGCCACCCTGACCGACGGCACGTCTGTGATGATTCGTGGACGCATTGTGGACACGGCCAGCTTTGCTAAAGGGTTTAAATTTACGGTGAACGACGGCACAGGCACGGTGACTGTGTTGCTGTGGCACAATGTGTTTGATGAAAGTTGGGATAAGGGAAATCTGAATATTGGAGCGGAAATTGAGGCGGAGGGGGAAATCGGCCGATTTGAAGGCGAACTCCAAGTCTCCCCAGCGTGGGGCGGCGGCATAAAAGCCATCGTGCCCGCCAGCCCGTGGGCAGACAAACGCGCCGTTAGCGACTTGAGCAATCACCTGAACCAACGCGCCATGGTTGAAGGACAAATTGTGCGCCTCGATCAAACAGACCTATTTATGAAGCTAATAGTGAACGATGGTTCAGGAGAGGTTGAAATTTTGTTGTGGAATAATATTTGGGAGCGCGTGCCAGATGCGGCGGCGTTAACCGAAGGCAGACAAATTCGGGCGGTCGGCATTGTTGGCGAATTCCGTGGAAACATTCAGCTTGTGCCGCCTTTGCCGCACGATGTGTTGGGTATTTAGGCAACAAAAAAGGCTGACATATACATGTCAGCCTTTTGCAAAAATCGTAGTAAATTTTGAGATTATACGCGGGTAACGTATTCGCCAGTTTCCGTATTGATGCGAATCACGTTGCCAACTTCAACAAACAATGGCGTCCTAACTTTATAGCCTGTTTCCAACGTAACTTCTTTAGTTGCGCCGCTCACACGGTCGCCAGCAATCGCCATTTCCGCATCGACAACAGTCATTTCCACAGATTGTGGCAGCTTGTAATCAATCACTTCGCCTTCATAAGACAACAATTCAACAGAATCATTGACACGAATGAGCAAGGCATCAGGGCCAAACAACTTGCTGGATACAGTTACTTGTTCAAACGTTTCCGTATCCATAAATACGAGGTCGTCCCCGTCTGCGTAAATATACTCTTGCGTGCGTTTGTCGACGTGAATGTCTTCAACGCGTTCGCTAGAGTTAAACGTCAATAATGTGTTCGTGCCTGTGCGCACATTGCGAACATTTACACGAATGGTTGCTTTGCCACGACCTGGTTTGTGATGGCTATAGTCGGTCACTTTATAGATTTGACCGTCTTGCAGGAAGGTGCGCCCCCGCCGAAGCTGGTTCACTTCTAGCATAGTAAATTACTCCTAATTTGTTGGATTGTTGATAACAATTCTTATAATGAATTTGTAACGAACTTTAAAGACCGCTGTTTTGAGTGTTCATGTTATTTAATTTGAACATTGTAACATAAAGTAGAAGGGGTGTCAGCGAGGCTCGTTTGGAATTATTTAAGGTTTGTGAAATTAAATTTAAGGTGTGGGCGATTAGATACTTTAGTGTAAAATCTTTTACATCTCGTGTAGTATTAATTAAGAAAAGAAGTTGTTTCAGTTGACAAATGAGTGAACAAACGCAAACGATCATGTTGTTATCTTCTGATGAGTTGATTTATCAGACGCTTTCAATATGCCAATCAGACAAAGAATCAATTGTCATATGCCAAAATAATAATGCGGTTGACTTTATCATGGCGCATTATGTTATTGATCTGATCGTGCTTGATGAACAAAAGCCACTTTCTTCTGATTATCCCTCCATCTTAATTTCTAAAGACGCCTCAGAATTAGCCAAGTCCAGTCCATTTACAAGGCCTGTGCAAGCGATTTTGCCGCGACAATATTTGTCTGCGTTCACGTTGCGACAAGCTATTGATAATACGCTTGAGAAAGAGGCGATTCATGAGGTGTATACGCATGATCTGCCTGATATATCGCAGGGGCTAAAGCGGCATGCGGCGTTGGCAGAGATAGAGATGGCGTTTAATCGGCCGTTTGAAAAACACGCTCTCCTCATGCGCATCGTCCAAATTGTCACCAGCTCCCTAACAGACGGCGGTTATGCCTCCGTAATTTTATGGGATGCGGCAACAGAAACATTCTACGACAGCGTGTCGACAGATACATCAATCGAACCACACAAGTTAGTGAGGCAAGATAAAGGTGCGTCTAGGGAAATAGTCGATCATAAAAGCATCCTGTTTACAGAGATAGATGATCCCCGCTTTCCTAGAAACCCCAATTTTGACGACATTCCGCATAGCCATTCAATGGGTGTGCCCATGCTTAACGGAGATAACGTCATCGGTGTGCTCTACGCAGTGCGCAATGATACAACTCGCTTCTCCGATGAAGATCTGACCTTTGCCAAAGCGCTTGCCAATAGTGCGGCAACGGCTATTTCGCGCTTGCAGCTAT
This sequence comes from Laminaria ephemera, assembly GCA_036873875.1. Classification (NCBI taxonomy): domain Eukaryota; class Phaeophyceae; order Laminariales; family Laminariaceae; genus Laminaria; species Laminaria ephemera. The sequence continues at coordinate 9,174 of JAYJMJ010149989.1, forward strand.
TTGCTCAACTAGAAGAAAAAAATGCTGAGTCAGAAAGTGCCGTTGCACAGCTTCAAGAGCTAGATCGTCTAAAATCACAGTTTATCAATGATGTCTCGCACGAATTGCGCACGCCCGTCACAAATATGTCGCTTTACATTGACCTGTTAGAGCGAGGCAATCCTGACAAGCAGACACAATATATTAAAACATTGCGTACCCAATCTGGGCGCGTAGTTGACTTGATTGACAAAGTGCTTAGCCTGTCGCGCATTGATATGGGCAAGCTCGCGCCAGAATGGATACCGACAGACTTAAATGAGCTAATTTCGCGAATTTCAGACATGTACCAAACCGTAGCACAAGAAACGGGTGTCTCACTAAAGACGACACTGTCTCCTAACTTGCCCCCAATTTTTGGTGAAGGTAATCAAATGGCCTTGGTTATTGATAACCTGATCAGCAACGCGCTTCTCTATACACAGGAAGGAGAAATTGTTGTTGAAACTGAGTTTGATGAGACGGAAAAAAACGCAGTCTTAAGCATTACTGACACGGGGATGGGGATTAAAGAGGCTGAAATGCCTTATATATTTGATCGCTTCTATCGTGGCGAAATGATGAGTCATGCTAACATTCCAGGCTCGGGGCTTGGTTTGGCTATTGTTGATGAAATTGTCAGAATGCACAACGGTAGTATTGAGGTCGAAAGTGTCGTTGATAAAGGAACGACGTTTAGGGTGTTGTTGCCGTTAGCGGCCGTTCCCGTCCCTCAAGAAAAAACCCCCATAACTTAAAAATCGCCAGAAAACAAAATGATGGTACTTAATATGTCTGCAAACTCGTATCAATCTCTTTTGCCCAACGATTGATTCCCCCGTCTAAATTCCACAATTTATCAAACCCAATCGCGCGCAACTCACGTAAAACGCCTGCACTACGACCGCCTGTTTTGCAATGAATAACAATCTCATCAGCTTGATTCAGCTCATCAATACGATCAAGTATGTCCCCTTTTGGAATAAGCACTGCGCCATATTGTTCAAGATTTGAAATTTCCCATTCGTGTGGCTCGCGCACGTCAAGAATGAATAATTTGTCGCCGCTATCTAGGCGTTTTTTGAACTCGGCGGGGCTTAGCTGGGGGATGGGGATATTATCGGCCGATTTAAATGTACTATGATCATGCGCAGGCATTCCGCAAAATTGTTCATAGTCAATCAGCTCCGTCACAGTTGGGTTATCGCCACAGGCTGGGCAGTTAGGATTCTTGCGCAACCCTCTCTCATCAAAACTCATCGTCAGCGCATCATAAAGCATCAGACGCCCCATTAAGCTTTCCCCAATACCCATGATCAACTTAATAACCTCGGTTGCCTGAATCGTGCCGATTGTGCCAGGCAAAATGCCAAGCACGCCACCCTCTGCACAGCTAGGCACAAGTCCGGGTGGTGGCGGATCGGGATAAAGACAGCGATAACACGGCCCACCCGCCGCAGGATGAAAGAGGCTAATTTGCCCTTCAAAACGGAAGATACTGCCATACACGTTTGGCTTGCCGAGCAACACACACGCATCGTTGGTCAAATAGCGCGTAGGAAAGTTGTCCGTGCCGTCAACAATAATGTCATAAGGGGCCAAGATCTCCAGCGCGTTTTCTGATGAAAGCGGTACTTGATACTTGTCAACCTGCACATGGGGATTGATGTCCAAAATGCGCCGCGCCGCGCTGTCCAGCTTAGGCTGACCGACATCTTTTGTGCCATGAATAATTTGACGTTGCAGATTGCTTTCGTCAACGACATCATAATCCACAAGGCCAAGTCGCCCCACGCCTGCGGCGGCAAGATACATGCCCAACGGTGAGCCAAGACCACCTGCGCCGATAAGCAAAACGCTGGCGTCTTTGAGCTTCTGTTGCCCCTCTATGCCCACATTCGGCAGGATGAGATGACGGTTATAGCGAGCAAGTTCTTCACGGGTTAATTTTTGTTCGTCTGTCATACGATTTGTTTCCAATTATTAGACGCGGTTGTGACATATAAACTTTCTGATTTGCCACTACGACTTCGACAGGCTCAGTCTCCGTTAGCGCAGATTAGAAAAAACGGTGGCTGAGCTTGTCGAAGCCTTAGTTTTTTCGGGCAAGGCAATGTCTAAACTACATCCGTGTCGGGAAGTCAAAAAACGTTGTTTCAATGCCAAACTTCTCTTCAAGATGCTTGCCCAACGCCTGAACGCCTACTGTCTCGCTGGCGTAGTGGCCTGCATAAATCATGTTCAGCCCATAATCTTGCGCCGCCCAGTAGTTAGCATGAGAAGTCTCGCCAGTGATGAATGTGTCTGCGCCGAGCGCTTTGACTTCGGCGGCGCGGTCGGCGGCGAAGCCAGAGCAGATGGCGACGTTTTGCACGAGCTTTGTTCCGTGGGCGAGGAGTCGCGCATTTGTGCCAAGTTTGGCACAGACATCGGCGACAAATTCGTCGCGCGGAATGGGCTTGGCGGTTGCGCCATAGACGGCGATTGGCACGCCTGTGGGGTCTGCCCACCATTGGGTAACTTCGACGCCAAACATGTTGGCAAGGACGGCATTGTTGCCAACTTCGGGGTGCGCGTCTAGGCACAGGTGAGCGGCGTAGAGGTTGATGTTGTTGCTAAGCAAATTGCGCACGCGCTTGCCGAGTGGCCCTGCAATGCGTTCGACGTCGCGCCAGAGAATGCCGTGATGGACGAGGAGCATGTCGGCGTTCCAGTTTGCCGCCGCGTCAATCACATCTGGCGCACTATCTACGGCGAGTGCGATCCGTTTAATCTCTGTATTGTCTGCCTCAACCTGAAGTCCCTGCGGCCCATAATCTTTGAAGTCGTTGACGCCTAAATAGGTGTCTAAGTAGGTGATGAGTTCAGTTCTGTCCATGATAAATGTCTCTCAAAGAAACCGAGTTTTTGTTTAGTACGCTTTTGCCATGGCGTATAAAAACTTGGTTTCTGGTAGTCTTGAAAAAGCCTGATGAGCTTGTTTGTCTAAGAAAAGAAACCAAGTTTTTATTTAGTTTGCTTTCGTCATGGTATACAAAAACTCGGTTTCTAGGTTGCTAAATTAACCAGTATTCTTTAATCCACCAGCGATGCCGTTAATCGTTAAGAAGATACGATCAAGAATTGCTTTGGCTTCATCACTGTCTTTGTCTTCTAAGGCGCGATAATCGCGGAGGAGACGGATTTGGATAAAGTTTAACGGATCGACGTAGGGATTGCGGTGACGGGTTGAGGTTTGCAAAACGGGGAAGTCGTCGAGAATTTCGCGCTGACCTGTGATGCGCATAATCCAGAAGCGCGTCTGCTGATACGCTTCAAGAATGTGAGCATAGACAGATTCGCGTACGTCTTCATCTTCGACAAGATTAGCATAATGACGCGCAATGCCCATGTCTGCCTGACCCATGCCGCGTTGCGCATTGTCGATAACTTGTTTGAAGAAAATCCACTCGTTATACATGTCGCGCAGAAGCTCTAAATTAGCATCATTGTCTGACACAAAGGCGTCGATAGCCGCGCCAAGCCCGTACCAACCTGGGAGGTTGTGACGGCTTTGCATCCAGCTAAATACCCAAGGAATGGCACGTAAAAAGGCGAACGGATCGCCAGAGTTTGCTCGTTTTGCGGGACGTGAGCCAATCTGCATTTTGCTCAACTCTTTGAGCGGCGTTGCTTCTTGCCAATATTGAATGAGCGCGGGCGTTTCGTAGATAAATTTGCGATAGGCGTCGTTGGCGATGGGGGCAAGTTGGGTCATTGCGTTGCGCCATTCAGGCTTGACGGTTGTGTCTGTGATGGGCAGGCTGGACATCATGACGGCATGTACAACTTGTTCCAGATGGCGTCGTGCAACGGTGTTGTTGGCGTAGCGGCGATAGAGTACTTCGCCTTGTTCGGTGATGCGAATGCGGCCATTGATGGAGTTGGGCGGCTGTGCCATGATGGCTCTGTTCATGGGGCCACCGCCACGCGCAATTGTGCCGCCGCGACCGTGGAATAAGATGAGCTGAACGTCATCTTTTTGGCACGCTTTTGCCATGCCTTCTTGGGACAGATAAAGTTCCCAATTGGCGGCGAGATAGCCTGCGTCTTTGTTGCTGTCGCTGTAGCCAATCATGATGCATTGCTCTTTGTGGAGCGCGGCAAGATGTTTGCCGTAGGCGGGGTGGTGGAAGAGTTGGGCGAGGACGTCGGGGGCGGCTTCTAGGTCGGCGCGGGTTTCGAAGAGGGGGGCGATGGCGACGCCTTCTGTGCCGTCTGGGCGCAGGGAGAGGCCGTGCCAGTAGCTGAGGAGGAGAACTTCGAGGACGTGAACGGCCGTTGCCGTCATACTAATCACATACGGCCCAATCGTGTCCTCTCCATAAAGCGTCACCGTCCGCTGTAATAAGTCAAATAGACCCACCGTTTCATCCGCTAACGGCGACAAATCAGAAAGTGTTGACATGTCAGGAATAGGGTTTGCTAAAGCGGCCGTTAATAGCGCAAGCTGCGTGTCAGCATCCGCTGTTTCATACCCATCAGCAATGTTTAACTTCTGCATGAGTTCGCCCACAACAGCCGTGTGCTTTTCAGACGAATTGCGAATATCGAGTCGTGCTGTACTCATGCCAAACACATTGCCCTGCACGCGAAACTTAATTAAGTCTGCGTCGGCGACGGCATTGGCATTGGCATCCCGTAAGCCTTCGTCCATGAGATTGAGCGGCGCAAGCAGATCTTGCTTCGTCTTCAAACTGGGAAGCGGATCATCATTCAGTTTGAGGAGACGACTGCGAATGCGGTCGTTGAGCGCGTCGCCGAGGTCAGAGGCAAGCACCGCCGCGAGCAAACGATATGGCTCATTTGGATAGCGCGTGGATAAAAAGGCGACACGCTCAGAGGGATTTTTTAATGCCTCTTCAAGTCGTGCAGTAAGTTTAGGGCTGACGCTGGAAAGTCGCTCGGAGACGCTTAATGTGCGGTTGAGCAATTGGGCAGATTGCTGATGTTTCCGCGCGGCAAGACCGCGATGGAGGCGTAGTGTTTCGGCGGTGACTTCGGGTGTGACAAATGGATTGCCGTCGCGGTCGCCGCCTGTCCATGAGCCGAAAAAGAGGAAGCGGTTTGGTGGGGTGACGGTTGGATAATATTGGGCGAGGGCGTCACGCATGGATTCATAAATATCGGGGATGGTGTCCCAGATGGTATCTTCAAAATGGTAGAGGCCCGTTTTCACTTCGTCGGAGACGAGGGGCTTGGTGGCGCGACTGCGCTGGGTGATCCAGAGGCTGGTCACTTCGGACTGAATATCTTCGATGAGGTCTTCTTTTTCGCGCGGGGTGTGGTTGCGTGTGTCGAGGTCGTAGAGAGAACGGCCGATTCTTTTTAGCTTACTCAACAACGTCCGTCGTTTCGACTCAGTTGGATGCGCCGTAAAGACCAATTCCACATGAAGCGCATCAACTAATTCCTGCATCTTATCGACGCTCACCTCATTTTCCCAGAGGGTGGCGACAGCATCCTGAATCGATTCTTTGAGCGGATGGGGATAGGACTCACGCTCGCGATCACGCAATACGCGCACACGCTGATTGGCTTCTGCGAGATTCACCAAATCAAAATAGGTCGTGAACGCCCGCGCAATATTTTCAGATTCTGCCAAGGTCAAATTGCCAACCAATCGCTCAATTGCGCGATCAATGGATTCGTCAGATGCATCTGCACGACGCGCTTTGGTCAGCGCACGAAGTCGCTCTTCCAAGCCGAATAAATCAATGCCAGCCTGCTGTCGAATGACTTTTCCCAAAATATCGCCAAGCAGATGAATATCATCGCTTAACTCGTTTGCAAAATCATCACGTAAGTTTGTTTGTTTACTCATGTATTTTATTGTCTCGTTTTACAAAGTTCTTTAGATAGGATCTGCGCACTTTAGACGTGCCATCGGCGACGTCTCTACAGAAACGACGTCAATTGTAGAGACGTTCCCCGTTGGGGCGTCTCAGAATGGCATGAAAAAAGTGAAAGCTTGGGAATTATTGTTTGCCTAATTATATGCGTTTGACGCGATACCAATAACGGTACGCTTCGGTGAAGGAGGCTTTCTTATATAAAGCATTCGCTGGCGCGTTGTTGGTCATGACTTGTAGATAGGCCGTTGTGGCGCCTTGTCTTATGCCCCACTGAATGGCTGCTGCTGCCATTTCTGCCGCATATCCTTTGCTGCGATGCCGATTGGCTGTGGCAAAATCGTAAAGTCCCACATAAGTTCCTTCGACGACGGCGAGGCCGCAGGCGACCATTTCCCCATCTTCCATGTAGGCTAGCGGAATTTTTTTACCTAGCACACGTTCGATGATTTGACGGTGTAAATCGCAGCCTGTTTGTGTTTTGCCAGAGAGCCAATGTTGTAGCATAACCCATTCGTCTAGCGGCCCTGTCCATTGTTCAATATGGGGCGTAGACTGGGGTTTGAAGGTATCAAGTGGACAGGTTTGTACGCTGGTGATGTCTATTTTTTCATAGCCCCGTTTGTCGAGTCTGTCATCAAAATTGGGTGAGTCGGCTAATGGGGTGATGCGAAAGACGGTGGGCAATCCGCGACGCGCGTACATGGATTCGCAGTAGCGGATTTTGTCTTCAACGGGGAGTGTGCCAGCGTATACGGGGGTGATGGAGTTAGCGCGTTTGGTGTAGCCGCCAGCAAAACGCATGATCCAGCCGTCGTATAAAAGCTGACGGAGGGCAGGCCATGTATTGAGGGAAGCTTCTTCTATGCGTCGGATATCCATGTGTGAATTATACCCTGTTATGTTACGTATTTACGTATTATTCACGGGTATTTTTTATCTTTTTGTTACGCTCGTTCCTAGTTAGTAGTAGTTTGTGACAATGAAATGATTCTGTATCGAAAATGGCTTTTAATTTTAATGGCTGGTTTTTGGCTGGTTTTGGCTACTTGTAATAAGCAATCGGCCATTTTTAAGTCCCGTGCCCAAACCATCCCCTCAGGCGGCGAAGCGACCATTGTGTACTTAGACAATGGCGATCTGTGGCGCAATAAGGTGGGCTTTGTCAACGGTGAGCCGCAGGGGTTGGGCGAGACGGAGAGATTAACGGCCGTTTCCAACATCATCTGGGCAAAACTCTCCCCTAACAAACAAAAAATCGCCTACCTGCGCCAAGCAGACCAAACAAAAACCTCCCTGCACGTCAGCAACAGCGACGGCACAAACAACATCCAAGTAACCCACTCAGACTTTTTAACCGCGTCAGGCAGCGGCGACACTGCGCGTCTAATTGACACCGTTCAGTGGCTCGACGACAACCAAACCTTGGCGTTTAACACCCATCGACTCAGCGCAAACAGAAAAATTGCCAACGAAGACCTATGGCTATTGCGCCTTGGCTCCGTCGCAGAAGAAAGATTTTCGCCCAGTGAAGGGGGATCATTTGCCATCGCCAACGACGCGCAACAAACCACATTGCTTGTCCATCAAATTGACGAGACAACCAGCGCAGTTGTGCGCACACAGCTCAACGGCACAGAGACAGAAACGCTGTTCACCTTCCCGACTGTCTTAGACGACGGGCAAACGTACACACCGCAGCCTGCTTGGACGGACGATCAAATTGGGTATGTGACTATCCCTGAAAAGAGCGACGACATTAGCTGGCGCACAACCGCGGTCTGGCGCATTCCCATACAGGGAGATGCCAATCTGCTGGCAAAATTGCCTGGGCGAATTGAGCCGCACGAAATTGCATGGTCAGATGTTGGCGAAAAATTAGCCTATGTGCAACCTGTCACCGACCGCAATCATCAGCTTTTTGTAAGCGCGGATAATTTAGTGGTTACCTATGAAGGCTCTGGTCGTTTGACCTTGCTGGATTGGCAGGAAACGGGCAACAATTTCCTTTATACGCGCAATAATATAGTGCGTGTGGGGGAGCAGACGACGCTGCCCATTTCATTAGATGTGCAGTTTGAAAATGAGATTGTGGCGGGGAGATGGATTAACGGCCGTTCTTTTCTCATCGTTTCAGGCACAGAAAACGCATGGGACATTGGCATTGGTACAACCGACGGCAAATTCAAACGTCTATTTAAAGC
>JAYJMJ010150097.1:0-17282 GCA_036873875.1 Laminaria ephemera
TCCTCTAATCTGCTTTGAAGGGTCTCGGGCTTTACCCAGTGTTCATCCACTTCATAGTGGACAAGCTGAATTTGAGACGCAAATGTACACTTTGAAAGTTCATCAAAAACTGTCTCTTCATGGCCTTCGACATCAACTTTAACGATTAAGTCGGTGGCAGGTGAAATGCGACTATTTATATTACTGTGATCTATGAGTTCAACTTGTACGCTGTTTTGTTTTTTCGTCGAATCAATCCCGTGTAACGTTGCGCCACCGGTATGTGTTGGATCTACAGAGAGCACCGCGGTGCCTGATTGATTTGAGATACCCGCATTAATCGGTGTGACCTTTTCTAGCAAATTATTTGCTTCTATGTTGGCGCACAAATAATCGAATGTGGCCGGCATTGGCTCAAAGGAATAGACATGTTGGCAGTGCGGGTTATTGCCGGCAATTAAACTATATACCCCCTGGTTAGCGCCGATATCCAGAAATGTAAAGGGTTGTGAGTGGCTATTTAAAATATCGTATAGGTCGAATCCGTAGGTGGCATCAATACAAAAACGGAATGTATTGTCGGGCCAGTTCGCTTTCATCAGTACATTGTAGCGTGATCGTATGACAGCGGTACCTGCCAGACGATGATAGCGAGCGCGTATTCTGTTCGACGCCTTGCGGCCACGCGCACGGGCGAACCCGGCGCTGCCAAGGGTTTTCCATTCTTTAAGCAGGCGTCGCATAGTTATCGTTACTGAGGATGGGGTGGTTCGTCAGATTATACCGTTGGCGTAGGAAATAGCGCGTCACATTGCCTACCGCTAACTAAATCTGTATTGCTCATCAGTGGTGCTGTCGTAAGCAAGCTCGATCAGAAGGTGTACCCGCAGACATCCTTTTTCTTTTCACAATTGTGGTGCAAAGAAATGAAACAATTCGGTCGCTAAACAATCCAACGTCACTTGAAGCAGGAGCTATTCAGAATAATGTTATACGAAATACAGAAACTAAAGTGGGGCCACGTAGCGCCGGTTGCGCTTATGTCGGGGGTTCTGCTCGTATCGGGTTGTGGTTCCTCTTCGGACGGATCGTCCATAACGGGTTCCGGTAGTGAAACAGACACCACTGACACAACAGGTACAACTGACACGACCGGTGGATCGGGTACAGTACTCGATATCTACAATGCGATTTTTACCGAGCGTAGCGCTGACTGCGGTGATTATGTAAATACCTACGACGCAACCGTTGTGGATATTCAGAATAGTATTAGTTTTAACGCTGATGTACTAATCACAGCGAACGACAACGAATGTACACTGACATCAAACAGTGTCCCTAACCACGATTTTAACGATGCGACTGCAGCATTTGCCGGTGGGCAAGAGGGTGCAACTATCGCCGAAACTGATGCTGTTTCGACGATCGCGAGGTTCCCCGTCAAAGCGGCTAGCCCGACAGCGCTGACTCAAGAAGTTAAAAACGCGATTTTCCTGAATGGTGTTCGTCTTGATATTTTGTCTGCTGGTTGTTACCAGCCAAACAGTGCAGACGCCGGTGAAGACGGAAATACCGCCTTCGGATGCGCCTCCGATGCTGACTGGCTTCTAGATCCGCTGGGCACAGAAGCGAAGTTCGGTGCCGATCTGCACAATGCACACACTCAACCCGGTGGTCTTTATCATTATCATGGTGGTCCGAATGCCATGTTTGATGATAACCCGGGTAGTGACGGCTCGCCTGTCATAGGATTCGGTGCAGATGGCTTTCCGATCTATGGCAGTTACTTTTACGATAACGCGTCCGGCTCTGTCCGTAAGGCTGTTTCCGGATACACACTCAAAGCAGGGTCACGCGGCACTCGAAGTGATACTAATCCAGGTGGTAGCTACGACGGTACCTACAACGACGACTGGGAGTTTACTGGCAACGGCGATCTTGATGAGTGTAATGGCATGACTGTTGACGGTGACTACGGCTATTACGTCACTGATACCTATCCCTGGGTTATGGGTTGCATTAGTGGAACTCCGCATGAGTCATTCGGCGGTGGCGAAGGACAAACGGGCCCGGGTCCAGGTGGACCGCCACCAGGGCAATAGTCATATTCAGTCAGTTGAGCGGCAGCCCCAGAGTTGCCGCTTAGTTTTTAAAAATTCAGATTGGTCAGTGTGGTGTTACTCAGGATAGTCCGAAATTTACTGTGGGTCTTATGGCTATCGCTGAGTCTGAGCCAAATCAGTGCAGCTCATGAGGCTGGAGTAACAGATACAAGTATTACCGTCTTGCGGGATGGTGCCAGGTTGATTTACACCGTACCTGCGGATGAAATCAATAAACTTAAAATGGACCGATCTCTGGATCCTGTAGTTGCGCAACAGGAAGCTGTACTGAATGGATTCGTCATTCGAAATGGTGATGAACTGTGCGTGCAAAGTACCGTTATTACCAGGTCACTAGATGCCATTGGGTCGCTGCAGTTTGAATATTTACTTAGATGTGGCGGGCTCGTCAGGGCCTTATATATCGAATATGATCTATTGTTTGATCACGATAAATCCCACAGAAATTTTGTTCGCCTATCGGTTCTGCGAAACACTCAGAACATCACGTTAACCAACCACAATCGAACTCACCGTCTTGATGTTGAAGCTATTGTGCTTGCAATGGCTGAGCAAAAGACAAGCGGCAGTATCCCTGTGTCTAATGGTCTGGCGTCTAACCGACACTACTTCACCGTTGGTCTGGAGCACATACTCACTGGATTTGATCATCTACTGTTTTTGGTGGTGCTGATACTTTTGCCGTTGAGTCTACGGCATGTACTGTATTTTGTGACCGCGTTTACCCTGGCTCATTCTATTACTCTCGCATTGTCTGTACTGGAAGTTGTTAGTTTGTCTCCTGTTCTAGTTGAGCTTGCCATTGCGTTGAGCATTGTATTCGTCGCGGTGGAGTCGATTTATATTTTGCGGTCAAAAGAGGCCGGTTTGTTGCCTTCCCCGGTGATAAGAAAACGCCTTGTCTTAACGTTCCTGTTTGGTCTGATTCATGGATTTGGTTTTTCATTCTTACTGAAAACACTTGGGCTGGGGAAGAACCTATTTGCTTCGCTGTTGTTCTTTAATTTAGGGGTCGAGGCAGGGCAGCTTATGGTGATTGCGGTAATCTTGCCGCTGGTGTATTACCTGTTTAAGTCACTCTCAAACACCTTATGGGCTCAGGTTGCCGCGGGAGTGGCTGCACTGGTAGGCGCGCTGTGGTTTATGGAGCGGTTAGCAGGTGTGTACGGCTAAATAGAATCACCCAAAAAAAAGCCCTGCAAGTGCAGGGCTTCAGTTACTACCTTTTGAGTACTACCAGGTAGCGGTTATTACATAAACGCTTTGATTTTCTCAAGGATTGGCTCAAGTACCGGACCAATTACTCCCCAGATTCCCTCATTGCCTTTAAGCTTGTCTACGATCGGACCAAGTGACTCCATACCTTTTCCGGCTGCTTCTGCGGCAGCTGATTTCGCGCCGTCGTCTGCGCCCGAAAGCATACCAGTCAGCCCATCAAGTGAACCGCCCATTTCTTCGAGTTTCGGAAGAGCAGCCTTGGCAGAATCGACGTCAGTAATACCGCCGAGAGTTTCGCTAGCTGAGCCGAACATGCCAGTCAATTTTGATCCCAAACCGCCAGTTACAGCGGACATTGCGTCACCTGCTGCGTCTTTCGTGGCATCTACTGCATCGCCAGCTGCGTCTTTAGTCGCGTCTACAGCATCACCGGCAGCATCTTTAGTCGCTTCCACTGTATCGGTCGCTTTGTCAGCAACGCTGGAGGCCGTGTCTTTTGCAGATTCGACAGCACCTGTCGTAGCGCCTTCGACGTCAACTTCCGGAGCATTCATTTTCTTGAAACCAAACCACGCCGCGATAGCGATCAACAGTGGAATCAACCATTTCCAAAAACCACCGCCACTCTTTTTATGAGTTGTTGTGGTTGAAGAAGCAGAGCGAGCTGCGTCCTGGGTGCGTTCGGTAGCACGACCGACAGTGTCTGCAGTACCGCGTGCTGTATTTGAAACTGCATCACGACCGGAAGTCACTGCACCACCAACTTTATTGCCGGCAGCATCAACGCCGCGGCCTACCGCACCGGCAGCACCGCGAGCGGCATCAGTTGCACCCTCAGCGGCATTACCAACACCACGACCAACGGACCCGGCAGCACCGCGAGCAGCATCGGTAGCTCCTTCAGCTGCGTTGCCAACACCACGACCTACTGCGCCAGCTGCACCACTGACGGCTCCGGCAGCTCCACCAACCGCTCCGCGAGCAGCATCGGTAGCGCCTTCAGCAGCATTTCCAACACCACGGCCAACTGAACCAACAGCACCGCGAGCGGCGTCAGTAGCGCCTTCAGCAGCATTGCCAACACCACGGCCAACTGAACCAACAGCACCGCGAGCGGCATCAGTCGCGCCTTCGGCAGCATTGCCAACACCGCGACCCACTGAGCCAACAGCTCCACGAGCAGCATCGGTAGCACCTTCGGCTGCGTTTCCTACGCCGCGCCCAACAGAACCGACCGCACCGCCAACTGCACCAGCAGCGCCGCGAGCAGCATCAGTAGCACCTTCAGCAGCATTGCCAACGCCGCGGCCTACAGAACCAACCGCACCGCGAGCGGCGTCAGTAGCACCTTCGGCAGCATTGCCAACACCACGACCAACAGAACCTACTGCGCCGGCTGCACCATCTACTACACCACCAGCCGCACCGCCAACACGAGATCCAAGACCTGCAGCTGCCGCGGCAACTCCAGCCGCACCCGCAGCAACTTTGCCACCAGAAAATCCACCAGAGCTGGAATCACCGAGGCCAGCTGACTCAAGATGACCTAACAAACCTTGTGGCAGTGAAGACGATATGTTGCTTCCCTGGCTTTTTAACATGCTTGCAAGACCAGTGGCGTTGAGGCCATCAGCGCTTGATTTGCGTTTTAGTATGCCCATAACCATTGGGGTAAGCATGCCAAGCAGTGAGCCGGCAGATCCCTTTCCCAGTCCGGTAAAACCGGCCAGACCGCTGATCATGCTGGTTACGCCATTGTTGCCCATAAGTGAACCCAGACCTCTGGTTCCGGATTCAATTAGAGTTGATGACTGGTTGCTGCCGATCATGGAGCCAATATTGTCCATCAGGCTGTCGTCCTGATTGCTGACCAGGTTGAACAGTGTGTCTGCGTTAGCTGGTTCTTGTGCCGCGTTGCCTACACCAGCAAGCAGAGCTGGAATGGCTCCGTCGATGGCTGAACGGGTTTTATCAGGGCTTTCGCCTAACAGTCCGCCAATCTGTCCAACCAGCTGATCGCTGATCTGACCTTTGACTGCATCCATTATATTAAAAGACATATATACTCCTCGAGTTGTGGCTATAGCCGGAAAGTGCGTCAGTGTAAGCTGACTAATTACCGCTTGCGGATTCTTGACACGCAAAGTAACAATGGGTCGTTGTAGATTTGTTGGTACGACGAAGCTAGAGCAACTTTCCTGTGTCTAGTGTCTGGCGGTTGCGTGCATATTTACCGCCGACTCAAGAGGAACATTGTACCAGAATTCGGGGTTCATAACCGTGTGTGAAACTGTAAAATAACGATTCTTAATAGGGACTTAGAGTGTTTCCAGAACACGGATATGTCGGTAGGTTTACGGATGACCGTAAGCTTGCGGTGGTTTTTTGGAACCGGGTCAGCCGGTCTGCTGTTGAGCAAGCACTGCTTTTTCAAAAGCGGCGCTATGTAGTGGCCTGAAGAAAAAGTAGCCTTGTCCGTAGTGGCATCCAATACTCCTGAGATGATCGGCCTGTGCACTTTGGTCTATGCCTTCAGCGACAATGGTCAGTCCAATTGCTTTGGCAATGTGAATAGCACCATCAACAATTGCTGCGTCGCGTTTGTCACGCGTCATTTCTTTTATAAACGTCTGATCAATTTTGATCGTAGACGCCGGCATACTTTTTAAATACTGCAACGATGAATAGCCAGTACCGAAATCATCCAGTGAAATTCCAAAGCCAAGGTTGCGTAAAAGCGCCAGCTGTTTTCTTCCTGCTTCCAGGTGCTTAATGGCGACGGTTTCGGTGAGCTCGAGCGAGATGTCACCGGGGGATACTTCGAATTCCTCTGCCAGGGAAACTATCTTTTCTGGAAAGTCGGCTGCTTCCAATTGTGTTGCAGAAACGTTCACAGACACAAACAAACTGCTTCCGGGTAGCAGTGCCTTCCAGTGCTGAAGTTGTTGAAAGCTCTTCCGTAAGACCCAGGCGCCAACGCTATGGATATCACCATACATTTCGAGTGTCGGGACCAGCTCATCGGTGCGAAGGTTGGCGGGTGTTTCTGCGATCCACCGCAACAGGCATTCACAGCCAACTATTTTTCCGTTCTCAAGAGACACAATAGGCTGGTAGGCAAGCTCGAGGATATCGTCTAAATCGGATTCCTTAATGACATTAATAATTTCCCGTTGACGGGACAAAGCGGCCTGTGCGTTCTCGGAGAATAAAAAGATCGACCCCCGGCGGTTTTGTTTCGCTTGTAGCAGTGCCTGTTCACTTAGCTTAAAAAGCTCGGCAAGATCCAGTGCGCTTACTTCCTGCACAGCCGCACCGACCGAACAGGTGACATTGATCGTCGTGTCACGAAATGCAATGGGGCGTGCAATCACTTCCTGAATACGATGAATTATTGATTCGGCGGTTTTAGGGGCAATCAGCCCACAGAGCACAATCGCAAAATGATCTGCGTTCATTCGTCCAAGCTGGTCTTCACTCCGCAGTTCATCACTGATGCGAAGGGCCACATCCTTCAGGACTGCGTCACCGGCAAAATAACCAAGGACATCATTAATCTGCTGAAAGTGATCGATGTCGAGTATCGCCAGCGCGATAAACTCACCCTCGGCATTTGGTCTGCGTTGAAAATCAGATAAAAATCCGGTGATCGCCTTTCGGTTAAGGGTGCCTGTGAGTGGATCGGTTAGCGTCAGCGTATCCAGTTCCTCGCGGGCTTCCAGAGTTTGTTTCTCTGACGCATTGTGGCGTTCAAGAAGAGCAAGGAAAATCCATTTGTGGTAAGCCAGCAGTAACAAAAATACGCTGGACAGGCCAATCAGCATGGCGGGTAGAAGCCATTCGGTTCTGATCTTTGTATCGTGTTCTATTTCTGCTGCAACACGATCGAGACCTGAGTAAAACGTACTGTCTGCATGTGTTTGCAGTTGGTTAAGTGTTTCAGCCGTAATTGGCGGATTGCTATCCATCAATTCTTGAATGCCAGACAGTCTTTTTTGTAACGAGTAGGGCGCACTTTTGTAGATGGTCTGTAAGTTGGGGTGGCCCAGCAGGAATAGCTTCAGCCCTTCACCGGCCTGAGTTTGCAGTAATTTGAATGTTGATTTGGTTTGCTCAAATCGTGCTGCGGCCTCAGCGTCCCATGGCTCTTCAAGCAAGGTTGTCAGTTGGACCTGCAGCTCGCTGACGGCAAGCTTTTGCTCCAAAGCCAGGTCGAATTGTGCCTGATGGAGCTCATGGCTATGCCACATTTTCCAAAGCAGAAACGCACCAGTTATAAGCGCTGCAGCGATGGCTGCCAGCAACAACCAGTGGCGACCTTTTACGGAATCTATGGTCATAGAATATGAATCACTGCTGCGCATAGATTCATATTGTAATTAGCGCCTGTTGCCAGGTGTTGGCTTTTTGGTGTCGGGTCAGCGTTGCCATGGCCGGACTTGAAGATGGCAGAGACACGGTTGGAATCTGTGTGGGCCGCTCGCCTGTTACGTGTTTTGAGAACAGTTGGGCTGCGGCCTTGCCATTGAAAGCGATTAGCTGAATGTTCGGGTGGTGCTGCAGAAAGTCGTCAAAGTTGTTACACACAACACTTTTTCTATCTATCTTCGAGTCAAGACTTCCAGGACGTACGCAGTGTTTTAGCACATCCCACAGAGCAACCCCCGCGTCTTGAATCAAGGATAGTTTATGTTCGTAGCTTTCCGGCGCTGAACCTGTGCCATAAATTGTGGCCATGATGAACCAGAAAGCGTTTTGTGGATGAGCGTAGTATTGCTGTGCGTCAAGAGATGCGACGCCCGGCATTGAACCAAGAATCAGCAGACGTGCATCATCTCGACTGACGGGCGGAAACGCGGTAAGAACTGATTGTGTAGTAGCGCTCATTAGTGATCAGGAACCAGCTTTTGATTCGGCCCCTTCACTCAGGCGTCGGAAGTAGTCAGCAGTGCGACGGTCGTAGCCCTCTGGCGTCTCACTGCGTTTGCCGGTTCTTATACCCTTCAATCCTTTGCTCTCACTGTAGACCTGAAGTTCAAGCTGGTCCAATTGCCGTAGCAGTAACCGGAACTCCGCTTCGATAATGCGATCGTTTTCTTCGCTATTGCTCTCTCGCAGTCGACGCGCGATGTCGGTGAATTCATCTATTGTATCGTCAGACAGACCTTCAACTGCACTGTTACCCAGGCGTTCAAGTTGTTCAGTCGCCTCGCGAATTAGCTGAGAATCATCTGGCGGAGAATCGTTGCTGTCCAGAGTGCCCCGGTTAGACCCGAGTGATGATGCCGAGCCACTAGCGGATTGACTGTTTCCCTGACCCTGACCCTGACCCTGACCCTGACCCTGTTCTTGCCCTTGCCCCTGCTGTCCTTCTTGCGAAGACTCCTGGGACTGTTCTGAACCGGGGCTGCTTGCCCGACTCGAGTCGAGACGTTGCAGATCGCGATTGGCGCTGTCTGACTGGGAAGCGCCCCGAGCTCTGTTTAATGCTTCGGTCAGCAAATCACGGGTTTGTTGTAATGAACGGGTGGCATCAGCGGCAGTGAGTGTTTCTTCGGTGGGTTGTTCGGCTTCTGCGGCGGCCAGTCCACTGGCGGCCGAAAGATCATTCTGCAGGTTTCGCAGTGCTTCAGTGATACGCGGTTCGCGCAGAGACGCTTGTGGAGCTAAACCGTCTTCGATCATATCGCCGGAGATACCCATGAGTTCAGCGGCTTTATTACTTTGAAGCTCATCCAGAGCTTGCTGCAGCCGTTCTGCGGTGTCCGGGGCGTCGTCCTCAAAGCGTTTTATGGCATCTGCCATTTGTTGTTGCACGTCCTCAAGCTGTCTTTGCATAGCGCGCTTTTGTTCTGCAAGCTGATCGGTGCGTTGTGGCGTCAAACCGCTTTCAAAGCGATTTTCCACTCTTGCATCCATAGAGTCCTGAAGTGCTTGTTGAAGCTCTTCTGCCGTTTCATTTTGTTGCCTGGTAAGGTCACGAACGCTGTCGCTGGCGGCAGCGATCTGCGACTGCAATCGCTGCTGTCGTGCTTGCTCTATGTTGTCCAGTGATTGTTGAAGCTTTTCACTGGCTGCCTGCATGGCCTGCTGTTGTTCTGCGTCTGAGTCATTGGTGTTCTGATCAGCATTTTGCATTTCTCTCAATGCATCTTCCAGGTTTTGCAGGGCTTGCTGTGTTTCGCTTGCGTTGCTTTCGCCGTCGCTCTGGCTGCTACCGCTTTGGCCACCACTTTGACTGTCACTCTGATTCTGGCTTGATTGTGAGTCGCCCGATTGTGACTGTCCCTGGCTTGACTGCTGTGACGCACTTTGCTGCGATTGATCTTCGGAGCCGGCTTGTTCACGTTCCAGTTGTTCTAACTCGCGTTTCAGTTCTTCCAATTCGCGACGAAGTTTTTCCTGCTCCCATCGCTCAGCCGAAGTGAGTTCATCTTTCTTACTGGCTGATTTTGCAAGCTCCTGCTGGCGGCGCGCCAGTTCTTTTAGCTTTTCAAAGGCATCATCAGCGGACTGATTTTGAGAGCCTCCCTGCGGTGCGGTGTCCGGGGTCTCGTATTGGTTTTTGGCCAGGTCCATTTCAAGCTCGTAGATTTCTGCCATATCGCGGCCCGCGTTATTGCCACTGCCTGAACCGTTGCCTTGATTTTGATTGATGGTGATGTCGTTAAATAATAATTCACCGCGTCGCAATAATTGCAGCGCCTGCTGTTGATGTTTCACCGCTTCCTGCAGTGATTGTGAACTTAATTGTTCTGCAGACGGGCGCATCGCTTCGGCGGCCTTGCGCATGTACTCAACGAATTGTGCGATTTTAGGATCGTTGTCCATCAGTTGTCTTGCTTCTGCACGTTCGGCCAGTGTTTCGGCTTGATCGGCCAGTGTATTTTGTAACTCGGAGAGCAGAACTGCACTTTCGTCTACAATGTTTGTCGGGTCTGAGTCGGCTTGTCGTCGTTTGAACGCACTGCCAATTGCCCGATTGCCCATACCGCGCAGACTTGTAGAGGAAATTCCACCACCACCGCCGCCACTGCCAGTAGCGCTGCCCGTGCCGGTTTCTGACGCAGCCTTTTCCTGATCGCGTATCAGGTTCCATGTGGCAATAAGGATTTCTTTCTGGCGTTGTGAAATTTCACCCGGAGGTGGTTCCTGCTGACCGCTCCCGCCACCTTGACCCGATTGCTGTGATTGAGTGAATCTTCGCTCAAACGGTTTTACATCAATAAACTGGATGTCTGTGGCCACTGTCTGGTCACGGTCACTGGCTTCGGCATAGTAGGTGACCAGGTCTCCCGCGAGTAAGGGGCCTCCCACTTCATTTTTAAATTCCTCAAGCATAAAGGTATGCTGATAGTCATCCTCTTCGAGAAGGGGGTTAGATATCCACTCGCCACCATTTACCGAATAATGCAGCAGCACTTCTTTCACTTGAAAGTCGTCCACAGCGGTAGCTGCGACTGTGACTTCTTCTATTGCTGTGGCGCTCCAGTCGCCGCCGGGCTTGTTGAACGAGATAACAGGTTTCACATCTTCAGTAACAGTGATGATGTGTTCGGGAGTCAGCATTATCCGGTCATCGCCCAGCAGTTCTGCTATCTGATACTTGCCGTTTTCATTGCCCACAGTAATCGTGGCCTTGTATTCAAGGTCGGCAATCTTTTGTAGGTCGCTGCCTACTTCATTCAGCACAAGCTCGCCATGAGTTAGAGCTTTGTCGGTTGTTATCAGCAGGTCCACTTCTGTACCTTCAACCGCAGAGATATCATCACCTTTGGCGACGATGAGCGGCTCTTGATTGGTCCACTGTGGAAATCGATAAGTGAGTTCTATGCTTTCAACCTTGGGAGGTATCACGACTTCAACAGTGTATCGATTACTTTTTGTGAAAGCGGATGACACATAGTATTCAAGTGGATCGCTTACCCCGTAGAGTGAGAAGCCAAAATCGCCGTTCGGTTGGCGATTCATATCGACGACTTCCCAGTCCTTGTTGCCAGCCCCGTCTGATGGCATGCGCTTTATATGTAATTGCGCCAGGTCCGATTCAAACCCGTCGGGCGTTGCGATAACCAGCAGGCTGTCACCCAGTCGGATTTTGGTGTCCCCCGGTTCGATAGCGATGGTACGCTCAGGCAGAATATCTGCTTTGTACCACCCAAACCAAAGATGCTGCATACCGGCTCGCCACTCGCCCGGCATTGCTGTAAACAACCAGGCGGCCAGTACTAATAATCCAGAACCAGCAATAACAGGTCCGGCAATTTCAGAGAGGGGCAGAAGTTTATTGATCGGTGTGTTGGCGGCTCGAGCCGAAGCATCTTTCGCCAACAGTGATACAAACGGTGAGCGGATATTGCGACGCTTCATGTCGATGTAGGTTTCTGCGCGTCCTGCAAAGGCCGGTACAGAGGCTTCGATTTGTGCGGCACCATCGTTGGCCTTAAGGTGCTTGCCTGGTTTCCAGAACAGGTACACCAGCAAGCATACTAGAGTGATCGCTAACAGGATTCTTGCCGGGTAATAAAGCCAGTTTGAATACGCCAGCGTGTTGGCCATTACCGCTGTAAATAAAGAGATCACGACGGCTGCAAAGATTATTGCGCCAATAGTAATAGCCACGTTCTTCGATCGGCTTCGGCGCCGATACTGATCAAGGTACTGATCAAAGCGTTGTTGATAGTTAACGCGGCCGCGTCTTTTTGAGTTCATTTCAAGCGCCTCGTTTGATCAACAGGTGACGGTGACTGAACATTGATTCGAACAACGCAATAATTGCAAGCAGAGGTAATAACCATCGCCAGAATCCTTTGTTCGTACTTTGATTTATTTGTGTGGCAGTTGTTGTTTCAGGTGCATCGCTTGAAGTCAGGTTGCTCCAGCGTTCCTGCGCAGCGGTATCGATTGATCTGATATCCGATTCCCGTGGATCAGAATTGACCGACAGTGATTTTTTTCCGCTTGCACTTTGAATGGTATAGACCCCCGGTGTTTCCAGCACCAAAGTCCCTCTTGTTGATAACTGATTAATTTCTCTTAGAGGGTTTCCTTCCGGGCTCTGAATTTGCGCGCCCGGGGGCAAACTCACTGTGTCACCTACTGAGCGGTAGGGGTTGGTGGCGGTGTCCCCGGAGAGGTGCTCTACAGATCGGACAATAAAAGCAACAAACAATGGTTCAATTGCCAGGTTGCTCCAGTCGATGTCGAGGGCACTGGTGAGAAACAGGAATTTCCCGGTACCCAGAGCTTTTTCTAATAACAACGGTGAGCCGTTGGCCAGATCTATAATTCGGGTGTCTGTGTCATCAGTGTTCACTGGCAGAAAACGCAACACTGAAAGCGCACGCCAGTTGTTGGCCACACCGTTAGTAAGTGGATGTGTGTTATCGACTCCGGCTATATTTTCAAGTCGGGCAGGCTCGGGTAGTGTAGACGCTGAAAAGTTATTGCCGGTACTAACGCTCAGTAGTCGGCGCATTTGTGATCCGTGTGGATTACTACCCGCTATTATCAGAGCATTGCCTCCGCCGCTGACATATTGTTGTAGCCGGGTGGCGGCCCGATCCGATAGTACGGATGCATCCGGGACTATAATCAATGCACCTGCGTCTGCAGCGGACAGACTGTCTCCTGCGATCTCCCGTGCTTTATAGCGTGGATCTGACTCCAGCGCGGCGATCACATAGTTGTTGGCAACACTGGTCGTAGTGCCGCTTACCACCGCGATGTCTGATCGTTTGCCGTCGGGTACTGCAAGGGTCCAGCTGTCGTCAATCGGCAGATCATCGTTAGGGGTCAGGGATACGGTGATTACCCCGTTGGCGTCTTTCGTATTAATATCCGTAAACTGTAGTACTTCGCTTGTACCGGCTGCGATCGTGACAGTTGTTGTATCGATCACACCGGATGCTGATTCAATTGTTATCTCTCGAGTCGCATCAGAATCACTGTAGTTGTTAATGACCGCTGATAGATCGGCTATGTCGTCTGCGGCGTAGTCAACCCTTGCACTGATCGCCGTATTTGCGTCTTGCGCAGTGGCGCTGCTGTAGAGTTTTAACTGGTTGATTCCGTCAATCGAGAGGTCTGAAAAATTCTCGGGCATGGCGGTTTTTTGCATGTCGCTAATGAAGTGCACAGTCACCGGCAGGCGACTTTCTTTTACAACGCCACTTACAGCACTAGCAATGCGACCGTAGTCGAGACGCCCGGCATTCGGCTGCATTGCAGATAAGTGTCGTCTGGCTGTTGTTGTCGATAAATCGCTTTCATTGTCGATGCCCGATTGGGTGAGTGTGGTTTCGGCGGAAATCACAATCACTTCTTCATTGGTCGGAATGTCGTTAAGAATGTTATCGGCAATATCTTGTGTGGTATTCCAGCGGTTGCTGTGGTTTTGCGACAAAGATGTGTCGACGATCAGAATATGCCGGTTCGCCTCATCACCTGGCAGTTTCAGGCCGTTAATCACAGGCTCGGCAAACAACAGCGCCAACAGACCAAGCACGGCTACCCTCAGACTCAACAGCTTGCGATACCTTAGTCGGGTTTGTTTACTGGACATCGTTTCGGAGTGATCCAGAAACATACTGGAACCGAAGTCCTGAAGCGGAGGATTATTGGAACTTAAACGGTGTAGCCACCACGGAATAATTGCGGCCAGTAGTCCCAATAAAAATAGCGGGGTGAGCAGACTCATAGGATTACCCGGCTATTGGCGATTTGTATCGGCTGGTGAGTCATTGGCATACCTAGCGTTTCTGTTGCCGCAGTAACATGTAACGTTGTAGCAGCTCATCGAGAGGAGCAGACGTGTTGCATGGCACGTAGGTGAAGCCACTTCGAAGCGATGTTCTACTCAGCGTATCGATGTGATCGGCTATCCTTTGTGGATACACATCACGCATATACTCTGCGGATACTTTAACCTGGTCGCCGGATTCAAGGTCTTTTAGTGTGCTTGGTGAGCGCATGGTTTTCATGTGCTCAGCCGGGTTGTGCTCACTTCTGTCGAGCAGGTGAAACAGAGCCACTTCGTGGCCGTGATTCACCAATGCCTGCAACTGCCGGTTTAACTCTTCCGGATCACAATAGAAGTCGGAAATCATAACGACAATACCGCGGCGCCGTATAGTACCGGTGAGGTGTTTCAGGCTATCGTTGATGTCAGTTCCATCAGCAGCAGTTGTACGCTCAAGCAGTGCAAGTAAGCGATAGAACGTATCCGGGTGCGAGGCGGGTGGAAGTACTTCTCTGATGGCGTTGTCAAATACCGTCGCACCTAGTGCATCGTGCTGTTTGCGTGCAAGGTAGGCCAGTGAGGCGCATATGTATTTACCGTATTGAAGTTTACTTACGGTGTCTGATTGAAACGCCATTGACGCACTGGCATCCAGCACCAGATTGAGCGCGGTGTTGGTTTCACCGAGAAATCGTTTGATGTAAGTGCGATCAGTACGCGCGTAGACGTTCCAGTCGATGAAGCGTGGATCGTCCCCGTCGTTATAGGCTTTATATTCTGCAAACTCCTGACTGAAACCAAAGAAAGGCGAACGATGCATACCGGTAAAAAAACCGTCGACCACAGCCTTTGCGACCAGTTCAAGATTGCTGAGCTGAGCCAGTACCTCTGGCTGTAGCAGATCAGCAGCGGCTTGTGCGGTGCTATTCTTTGGCTGACGGGGTGTGTTCATAACTGTTGTCGGTTACGCCAAAGTTCTGATGGTTTCTTCAAGGATATCTTCCATGCTGACACCATCAGAGTCTGCAAAGTAATTCAACAGTACGCGGTGTCGCAGTACCGGTGCGGCTAATGCGTTCATGTCTTCTTCAGTAACATGGTAGCGACCCTGCATCAGGGCGCGAGCCTTAGCCGAAAGTGTTAAAAACAGCGTTGCACGAACACTTGCTCCAAACTTTACATACCGCTTCACGATATCCGGTGCGTCACTGTAGGCCGGCCGTGTTGCTCGTACCAGGTTGACGGCGTGGCGTGCGACGGATTCTGATACCGGTACCTGCCTGACGAGTTGCTGGAACGCCAGAATTTGAGCAGCGTCTGTGCACTGTGAGGGTTTTGGTGTCGGCTTGTCGGAAGTGAAGCGTGCTACGACTTCCAGTTCGCTGTCGGCATCAAGATAGTCCAGTAATAAGTTAAATAGAAACCGATCCAATTGCGCTTCCGGCAGGGGATAGGTGCCTTCGAGCTCAAGCGGGTTTTGTGTTGCAAGAACAAAGAACGGCTTGGGTAGCTGGTGCATGTTGCCGCGAACCGTGGCAGAATTTTCCTGCATAGCTTCCAGAAGTGCGGCCTGCGTTTTAGGAGGCGTACGGTTAATTTCATCAGCCAGTAGAACATTGGTGAAAATAGGTCCCGGTACAAAAGACCACGCACGGCGACCGTTTTCGTCATCATCAATGATGTCGGTACCGGTGATGTCTGTCGGCATTAAGTCCGGTGTAAACTGGATCCGGTTAAAGTCCAGCCCCAATGCTTCTGACAGCGTCCGCACCAACAGGGTTTTAGCCGTACCCGGCATACCGGTGATCAGGCAATGCCCACCGACTAGTAACGTGATTAACAGGTGTTCGACTACTTCGTCCTGGCCAACGATGACTTGCCCTACCTGTCGTCGGATGTTTTCCATGACATAGCGAAAATCCTCTACGTCTCTTGCAGCATTGGCGTCTGCAGTGTGGTTGTCACTCAAGATGAGTCTCCCGTAAGTTCAACTAATAGGTCCTGTGCTTCACGAAAGAACGGGGCCTGTTCAAGTGCTTGTAATACGTTGCGTTTGGCAAGTTTGTTATTGCCGAGCTTCTGATAAGTGCGAGCGATATTCAGATAGACCACTGATTTATCATGTGGCTGCAGTCCGAGAAGTGACTTAAATTCCCGCAGCGCCTCGGTATATCTGCCGGCATCCAGGTAGTCACTGCCGAGCTTTTCATGCAAGTCAATACTGTTCGGGTGCACCCAGTTTAACGATGCCAGCACTTCCATCGATTTTTCAGTGCGACCCAGATCCCGCAGGCGATGGGCCAGCTGATGTAGCATTTCGGGATCGTGTCCGCCGTAGTCAAACCAGGTTTCCAGAGATTGCACGGCTTTTTCATTCTGACCGAGTGCCACCTGTGCATCGTGGAGTGCTATGTAGGTTGTGCCTTTACCGACATACTCAGGATAAATATCGTTAGCTTGTGCGGCGAGTGCTATCACAGTAGTCCATTGGTCTGACTGATGGGCACGATGCACACTGGTGACGATCTCCCGCCAATCGGAAAACTGGCTGATCACGCGGCCTAGTTCATCATTGATAAATTCGTTTAAGCGCTCATCCAGTTGTTCGGTACTGATTCCCAATACGTTATAGACAGCCTGGGTGGTGTCTAGTTTTTTATCGAATTCTTCCAGCATACGAATGAGCTTGTCATGTCCCCAGACTTTGCTGATCATCTGGCAGATCAATCCGGCTTGCATGTACGAGACAGTGACCTGGTTCGGGTAGGTTGGCCGGACAAAGCCGCTATCAAGGTCGGCCACTGGCAGTAATTTGTTTTCCTGTATGGCCTGCAGTACGTCAACCGGAATGTGCCGACCACGCAGAGGTCCGGTGGTCCACTCTTCGTAGACTGATACCCCTTCGGTAAACCAGCGTGGCATGCGGTGATCTGACTTTTCAATCGTGAAGACGTGAGCAAGCTCATGCCACAAAGTGCTTCCCCAGTGGAAATCGCCGGGCGGTCTGCCGGATGGGCTGTCCATCGCCAGCAGATAGCCGAACGTGACACCCAGTAAACCGACTCCCGGTGTGCTAACTGTGCGTACGGCGAAGTCGTCATGGTTAGGGAAGAGTTCAACAATCAACGGTTCTTTCAGGGCGAAATCATATCGTCTGGAAAATGATTCGACTGCCTTGAGAGTTAATTCCTCTACATACGGTGACAGGTATATTGCTTCGT
>JAYJMJ010150202.1:0-17278 GCA_036873875.1 Laminaria ephemera
CCAACTCCCCCCCTTCCCCCTTCTGATTCACTCGGAGGCGCATCAATTCGTGCGACGAGACGCGATCGGCAAATAGGAATGGCGGGACGGCACCGGTCTGGCGGGGTCCGGGGACAAAGAACGGTCGTAGGAGCAATGCGACGACCGGAGGGGGGGGGAATACGGCAGCCGCCCGCGGCGACGACGGAGGTGTCGCCGCGAGCCGAGGAGCGCGCCCACTCGAACTCTTCGAGGGAAGAGCGGCGGGCCTGGTAACTGCTAGGTTGGGCGCTGCGCAGTTACCGGTTAAGGAAGACTGCAAGTACACCCGGCCTGCAAGCTGGAGGCTGTTCGAGCAGCTAGGATGGCAGATGGGGGCCCCCGACAATTTCAGTTGCGAGGTCGACTAGGCGAGCGTACGAGTCTGGCCGCCAGTCTTGGACCACGGTTCGAAGGTTAATTGGTTGCCGGGCGTGTTTGAAGTGAAGCGATTGAGGCATGTTAAAGGCCTGGTCATTGATTGAGTCTGTCGTTGGGTGTCGTGCGCCAAGTAACCTGGCGGAATTTATGTGTGTACACATTCCGGAAATTCGCTGCCGTACAGTATATCCATGGGAATGTAGGGGTGAAAGTATCGGTCACCGTCCCCTTTGTCCAGAGTGCGCTCAACCTAAGTGTGGGTGTGGGTGTGTGTCCGCGTGTAGTTGTGTGTGTCAATGATCCCAGGTGACGCCGTCACGACCCCCTTGGGCCAGTGTGCGCTCAACATGTAGGTGTGTGGGTGTGTGTGTGGGAGTGGTGGTGGTTGTGTGGACGTGTAGGTGGGTGTGGCTACGGTCTCACGCGGCGGTGGGAACTCCCCGCCGCGTTCGCCTACCGATCTCCTGCGCTATGCTTTTAACGGGGGGGGAATCTCATCCCCCCATGGGGTCTGGAGGTGTAGGTGTTGTGACTGAGTTTATGTCTAAGTTGTTGTCCGATGGCACCTTCGGGCGAGTGGTTTGCCGGTGACTCGGGGGTGGCGCACCTTGTGCATGGCATGATGCGGTATGAGGTCGCGTTCTACGACAACGGCAGACAGTTGAAATACATGTCATGGCAACGGGCCGACAAGGTAGATGTGCGTTTCGAGGGGCAGAAGGGCGACCAGGTACACGTTGGAAGCGTACGCGTGCGGACACCGAATGAAGTTCGCGGTTCGAGATCGTCCGTTAGGGCAGACGGCGGTGCCGTTGCCCGTATGTTGGGGTTGGGTGCCATGATTCTCTGGTCTTCCCGACCACGCCCCCCTCTCCTGGTAGTGTTGTGGCAAGTCTGTATTAGTGGTGGGGTACGGTCGTGCTCTTGAGCAATGATGGAGTTAGTAGCGAAGTTAAGTCGTAATCCCGATGCGTTCGTCCTGCACTCGTTACATATCGGGGGAGCGACCACGCTCGCAGCCCGAGGAGGCATATCGGACCCAACGATTCAGAGAGAAGGGCGGTTGAGACCTTACGCGTACAAGGGTTTACGCACAATATCATAGATGATTCGATAAGGGTGCCACGTTTGCTAGTCTTAGCAAGCCAAGGGAAGGATTGACAATCGGGGGAAGGTGCAGCCAGGGGTAGGAAATGGTAGCTAGTGTACGACAGCAGTAGTCTCAAATTACTTCGGAATTGAAGGAGGCGAATGGTACGGTATCATTCGGAGGCTTGGTCATCCGAGACGACTGGAGGCGGTAATAGTTAGGAACCCGGGTGGTATCATATTAGGGAGAGAAAGACGGTAAATGGGTAGGCAAGATACATCGGAGATTGCAGGACGCTGCGAAAGATGTATCTGGCCGAGGCGAGAAACCTCTCTCTCCCACGACTCAGAAGAACGATAATGATAACGCAATTCGAAAGATAAACAATAAACAACCAATCTTCAGTGCAAGTCCAAAACTGATTTCCGGCCGAACAACTACTGTACTGTACGAGAAATTTCTTCCGAAATTGATCCTTACTTCATTTTTGTTGTTCCGGATTTGTGATCCCTGCTTCCGTATACACAAGAGCACATAGACCAGCAGCAACAAGTACCATGCGCGGCCGAGTACCGCGTAAAGAAGTACGCCATCAAGCTCTTCGTTTTCTCTGCGACAGGCACGAACGGTGGCTCCATGTGTCCGTGTAGGTGGCAGTGGGTGTCATCGTATAAGAACACAACCCGGACGATATTAACACATGACACTTTTTTCGTACCAGGTACCAGGTGTACTTTTCTTCTGAATTTGAATAGCATCAACCACGAAGCCACAGTACACGGCAGTCCACCACAAGCTGCTGTAGACCTATAACAGCGGTACTGCAGCAGCTGTTGCGCTGCAAGCTGTTAATGACTTTGTGACAACCCCGGTTCTTTGTGCCCGTGTCTGCATACGCGTGAGCTCTGCTCAGCAAGACCCAGCCACAACCACCTTTTCGAGCCCAATGCAACATGTGCTACGCATCGTCCATTCCCACATTAGGCTCATGCCTGGTGGAGTACATATATTGTGGCCTATCGAGGATCTGTGTTCCCTCTATTCTACTTGCCACACTCCCGGGATTTCACCTCAACTATTAATACATCCCGACGGACTTCCTTGTAGCACCAGTACGAAATGTGCCTATACCTATGTACCGAAACCACTACTGGACCAGGAATGTATGCACACTTGCCAAGCATGCTGCTTTGCAGTGGGATCCCGCACGTAAAACACGTCAGTTTGGCGTCCAGACTCAAGAGTCATACGTTGTGTGCGCCCTCACCAGATCTTCCATGCAGTTATCTGGCCGGGGGCGTTTTATCTTCCATGCTGCAACTGGCATGCCTGGTAGATACTGTAAAAGCTTATCGCTCCGGTGGTCAAGTGGTTAACGTCGAATACTACTTAGGTTGGAGTCAGGGGTTCGAATCTCGGTATGGAGATTTTGTTTTGTAGAGACATCGACTGCCGAGAGCTCTTCATAGCGTGGGTAAGCACACTTCTACGCGAGTCGACGAGGGAAGAAAGTGCTGAATTATTATCGGGATAAAAATTGAGGCGCGTACCGTAGTGGTGAGGGGGAGAAACTCCTGCTTAATGACCCCGGATTAGAGTTACGACTAGGGAGGGAGAAGGAGAAAGAAAAAGCGCGAAGACAGTAAATGGGATGAGCAAAACAAAAACAAAAAATATTAAACATGGTAAAACCTGTTAAACACTTTTAATTGTTGACAAAAATACGAAGAAAACGTCGGCCTCTCGTGAGACGTGAGTGTGCACTGCTGAAACTATTTAATTTTGTCGTATTTCATTCAGTCCACGCTCCGGAGCACCATATTTCCTAAACCGAGTGATCGTCTAAATGTTCGTTTCCCATATAGACTGCTTATCTGGTTGCCCGTTTGAGCTGTGTTTCGTACACCCAATTTCGTCTTATTTTCATCCATCTCAGGCTGAGTTTCTTAGCGGAATATTTTTGCAGTGCAGGCGCACACTTTATGTAGTGTGCAGAACACGGCCTGGCAACAGTTCTATGTGCATTCAACGTACCGTGATGATGCCTCGACACACGTCGATTTATGTGTTTTGAGCTGCTGGCCAACATATCAACCGGCCAACCTAGGTCAACTATCGATTTTCATCTTCTGCAAATTTAGTTCAGCAACGGTAGACATCATCAACTTTTTACAGGCGTGAGCTGTGTGAATTAAATCTTCACTCGCCTGGTGCAGAATCTACTAAGACATCGCCAGGGTTGTGCCCCGGCCATGGCTGACGGTAGAAAGCACAGATAATTGCTTAGATCTCTGACCGTTTAGTTGGCTTAGCCCACTCACCTACGTAGCCGAGGCCAGCCTCAAGTCATCAGGTAGGTCCTTGTGCTTGTGGGCGTTGCGCAACAAGTATGGCATATTATTGATACGCTCACGAGGTACCTCCAGCAGATGATCAATTGAGTGAGCTCCGCTCGCGCGACCGATTCTGCCTATTCGATCGAGTGGATGAGGGTTCAAAACCTTACGCAAAATTGCAATAAGACCCGCTGTCCGCTCACGCACGCTGCTGCCTTTGTAATTTCGATCGGAAAGATGAGGGCTGCAACCTTCAGAGAAATTGAAACCGGACCCGCAGTTTTCGTTTCGTTTTCAGCGTTTCTGGGAAAGTAACGTGATATAACACAAGGTACGTACGGCATAACGCTCATTGATCGGTTAGTTCCATGTTATGGACCCACCGTCATTGGGACGGAAGGGCCGGCTCTAATCTCTACCTGGTAGTAAATATATGCAACAGACGCGTGGCACATTAAGCGTGCACCAGGGTTGATCTTAGGCTCCTCTGACCTGGAGCCGAAATGAGACGTCAACCCGATGAGTAATGCCATATCCTAGGTAAATAACGAAGATTGTTTGAAAACCACGACTGGCACTCCAAATACATGGAGCAGCGTCTCAGTTGGGGAAACACATCAGTCATAACTATTCTGGCCAAAAGTATGGTAACCCTATCGCAGCAGACGTCTACATACAGGCGTCATGTTGAAAAGCAAAACTGGACCCTTCAACGATATTTGTATATATTATTGCTGCCCGTGTGTGCTCGATCCGACTAAGAAGAGGTTCATTTGAAGCTGGAGCCCTGTTTGCTTCGCTCGACTTCACTTCCTCATTATGTTTCCAGCAAGATCGGCTAGTACGAGATTACTAACGTGTAAATCAACATCCCGCCACCGTCTTCCCCTCTATTGTACACCCGAACTTCGCCACACGTTCCACCACCGTATTTCCTTCTATTGAACATCTGCGCTATGGCTCAGGGTTTAGGTTCACGTCGCCGTTAGCTAGGTTCCTAGTCCTGGTCGCTAGTGGAAATGTCCGAACACAACCAAAGGAACTGGCGGTGTCGTATTGTTCAACCAAATATCTGAGCGCCCTTGTCAAAGATGCTGACATCACCAACACTCCTCTGCTACTCATATACACTTGATACTTTAGTACAATACGTTGTGCCACATTGAACGTATGCGTAAACTCCGTCGGGTTGATGGCAGTCCACGTTTATTTGGATCTGAAATGCAATTACAGTTATAACTTGTAGAGGGTGGCGTATACCTTAGCAGGCCTTGTGGATAAATATCCCCTCGCGGAGATGGGGTTAAAAGCCCACTCTCCGATGTCTTTTCCCTAATACGACGCAAATATGAATCATAGCATCCGGCCGCGGCGTGGTCAGATCATGCGGACTTGAGAATTACAATCAAATCAAGGATGTCGACACAAAATCGGCATCGACGGCACGATGCATACTCAACCACTACAGTTTCTCTGCACCAAAAGATAGCACGGAACAGCCTTTGACCCATGTTGCTGCCCCGTTTACGCCAGCATTTTCCAAACCCTTGGCGTCGACGATTCCTAACCGAATGAAGAGGGGGCGCTATAGATGTCGTCTAACACTCTCCCCGATATGCAAAGCCGTTTCGCCATGAGAACCGCCTTTACAATAATAGTCACGATCATGCCTACGTTTGCTGCTATAAGTAGGCTCGTCGCCACCATTGAATATTGGCTTTCTTCTACGGCCAGATCTACTTTCAACAGAAGGGCCAGGTACACGCTTAGCAGAACTATAGCATTCCCCAAACGGTACAGCTTCATATCATTCTTGTTTTGGAATGGCGACAGTGACTCAGAAATGAACATGAATATCACCGCTACCAGCAACACGACTGCGATCTGATCAACACTGTTGGGTAAGACAAAGACAGCCGCTCCGGTGAGCACCACCCGTCGGCTGCACTCCACGACCTCGTAGTAGTAACACGACGGCTTGTAGGCGGACCACAGACCGCGAAACGGTAGAAGGTGCACCATTGACTGCCTGTTCCGATTCTTCAAATCCTGCACATGGCGCGCTAGCCACCAACCGAACAACGCAGGTATACCTATTGGATACACGCACACCATTACGATAGCGTACGTCTTATAGGCGTTGTGTTTTTCCGTCCAGCACTTAACGCCGTAGTCAGCTCGGAGGTATGCATTTCCATCGCCCAGATCCTCACAGACAAACGTCTGAAATATCGTGAAGGAGACTGAAGAATACACGAAAAATAGAATGAAGAGCGCTATTGCCAAATGGTTGCGCTGTAGCACCGGCTCAGTCATTTCAGTGTTCCTGTTCCTCTTCCTCACGATGTAAGATCCGCACAGGGCAGTGAGCACGGCGAGCGGGCCCACTGTAGAAAACAAAAGTCTGTCGTAGAAGTCCGTTTTGACGATACACAAATTTGACAGGAAAAAAACGATGTCCAGGTTTATAGCTGTCATCTTGGAAAGGAAGGCCTCGTACGCGTCAGGGTACACCGCTCCTGCGATCTCCGTGAACTGGCCGTATGGTAACGTGTTGCAAAATGGAAGAGCATGGGTCGGTTAACACAACAAATATGTTTCAGCCTGCTCTAATCCGCGCAAAGTACGTAAATCGCAGACCGTCTTAAGCGCACGGTTGCACATATTCAGACTTCCAATACGGTTTTAGATTCCGTCGTATCTGCACTCTGTGCGCATAAACCCCGCGACGTACCTGGTATTTTACATCTCTAGACAAGCACAAGCACGTCGACGGCGCTACATCTTGGCGGGTATATGTAATGCTTCCAAGCCGCACAAGATATACTTGATTTAAAATACGATAACGCATACCTGAGTAATGATCTGTAGCACCACCACGACGATCTTGATAGCGGAAAGCGGGAGCGCTCTCATAGCGAATGTGTAGCTGGACGATATATAATCCCAACAGCGACGTCTATCTCCCCCCGCTGACTTCAGGAGAAGACGTGGCACGAGCCAGGTAGCCACAAGAACAGCTATTAGTACGATCAAGACCCCTGTTGCAAGCCCCATGGCCAACCCCCTATGCTCTGTGGAGCATTTGTGGCAGCTGTTCAACATTCCAGGTGCATAGCCGTCCGCGCAGACGGCACAGTCTGTATTCATGGGAAGGTTAGGTCGGAACCGAGGCGACCCAGCAAGGGCCGAGTTATAGCTGGCATGCGCTGTAACAATGTCACAGTGGTTTGGGTCAAGCCCTGCATCAGGAAGGGTAACTACAAAGCCTGCAAAAAGGCCAAAACGGATACGTTGCATGTATGGTGATACCACGATTGATGTTGTATTGGACTATTGCAGTGAACGTCGGCATGAACGGCAACTTGTTCACCCATATTCCAGTCCGTTGGTTACAGAGGCGTACTACGTACGGTAGAGGTAGAACAACTTTTTTAGTTAAAACGGTTTCTGAATGACGGGGCTCCTTAACCACAAATTGTTGGAATGTCATTCTTGTTTTGAAATATGTTCGATTTGTACCTAGGCCATGTGTTTTCTTCATCTGGATGCACTTTCACTTCTTCGAAAATCTGTTTTTAGGTTGGGTATAGAGTTCACGTGGGGAGTCTCATAAAACAATTGGCACTACCATAGCACGTGTGTACTTACAGGGGCCTGCGTATCCCGTGGCGCAGTAGTTAAGGGCGTTGTCACCCCCAATGCATGACTCCTTTCGGTAGCACTCCAGGATGTCTCGGCTGCCGGCGGAAACCCGGTAGTATCCCTGTAACAGCTCGAACGTTTCAAGTGTGGTCCTATTAATAGACGATTTGGATACGCCCACGGGAATCTCTCTGCAAGATGGAACTGTGTCACTTGTGATGGTGGCGATGCTCCGGTCGATTTCACACACGTCGTCGCATTTCTCACAGACCAGTTGGAGGCGGCAACTGCCAGAAGAGCCCTGGCAATGAAAAATCAAACGGACAACGAGACGTATGGGTGGTGCATGCAAAATGCAGCGTGAAGCACAATATTGGCGAGTGTTAATTAACAAAACTGCAGGTATTGCGATAATAAACTGCTGCAAGAATGACATCGCGTTTCGGCCTGTCGACCGATACCTCGACACATCACATTAAATATTCGAAACGCAATTCGTCGTGATACTTCCACCCTCCTGGGTAAACGATAATTTAGTTGATGTCATAACGCCACAATAACTAAAGTCCAGCGCTGATCAAGGACTGCATCTTGGACCACAGCGGCGAAGGCGTCGAGCCTTTGCCTTCTGTCGGATATACGTTAATTCCAGAAGCAACCACAGAGACAAGTACCAATGAACTAACCACCACAGCACTCACTTGGACGGCATCGAGGTACTCATTAGTGGGGCAGCTGAGCATATTGCCATCAAATGTCACATTCCACAGATCAAGGGGTGGCTCGCCGTTCATTATGGCCAAGCCTCTGTCTGCGGCCGTGTTTTCCAAAAACTCTGTGTCGTCGATTGCCAATGGTCCGACGTTGAACAGGGCCCCACCTGATTCGACTGAAACATGGGCAGTAAAATCGTACAACGAGAAAACCACAACATTCAGCACCAAGTGTGCAGATACGCCTAACCATGCATGTGCACATGTGCATGTAGGCATGTGCATGTGTGCATGTGCATGTGCCATGGTCGCCGTATTGAGTTGACAACTCCACGGACGAGCTTATACCGGGGATGACCAACAACACTGGGAAACAGTGCAAGTACACATTGCCCTGTGGCTGCGATAAGAGGTACTGATTGCAAAGCCTAACCTCCAAAGCGTCACGCGACGTTCTCTGGGGAATTCAGAACAAGTTCCTGGTAGTTGGCGCTGTGAGGTCAAAATTATGGACGCAACAAATATGCACAGGTTTGTGTCGTTAGTGTTAAGAAACGTCACCACCTCTGTCTGTTCAATACGTCGATGGGCTCTCACGGGCGACGTTGTGACTGAAGACCGAATGTTGAATGGAGGTCGACTGTTCTGCCTCGTCGGTGCCACCAGTGCTCAAATGCAAAGCGCCCCCATCGGAAGCACCGTTATCGTCAAATCGGCAACGCTCAAACCACGCTGTTGTCCTTGTTGAAGACGCCAAAGAGATGGCTCCACCGAATTCGGCTTGATTTGCAACAAAGGATGTGCCGATTATGTTGAGTTCTGTCGGGTCCGTAAGTGATATGGCTCCTCCGTCTAGAACCGCAGCATTTTCCACGAAGTGTACAACCCCGAAGAGCTCAATGTTCGGACATAAACCAGAAAATATTGCACCTGAGAAGCGCGAACGTAGCGACAGCCTTGAATAATTATCATGTATCGACCTCACCGTGCGCATGCCAATGGATTAAAACCAGTTCTCACAGCAGGACAAAGCCGCGTTCTGTCGATGGCAAGGACTAAATACTTTAGGTTAATCATTGAGTACAGCGGCATGCATGTCGACGCTCAAACAAAGGGGACGGTTTGTGTTAGTATTGTAACGCTGGCTGGTTTTGAAGAACTGGACGCGTTCCTTGAAGATAAATTCTATCTCTGAAAAACTATCGAGAGAGCTGCTCTAGCAAGGCTGAAACAACCTAATCGGATAAGACACACAAGCATTAATTACTCAAAACACGCTGGCGATGCATGTGCATGACAGGACATTTACAATGAAAACCACCAATTCGAGAAAGAGGAAGTTTTCCTAGCATTGGTCCAACCTACCCACATATAAGCTACGCGAATAAGGAAACTTGTTTACGTGTCAAAGAATGGAGCAAATGACTTTGTTTTCGTTCTTCACGTCGTAGCATTCCGCCATTTCCTACATGCAGTGAACACTTGACTTGCTGCGCATACACCGTACCTCCGTTGAGGGCTGTATTCGACGAAAACGTAACCAGTCCCATGAAGGTGGCGTTGGACCCGAGCATGTTGATGGCTCCTACCAAACAGCGAAAAAAAAGGCATCAGACACGGGGGTACGGGTCAACGGCCGGAGACACTGATCCCTTTCTCGACCGAAAAAATTAGGTTATACTTGACTCGCGCGTTTACGAGTCACAGGTACGCATAGACGGGCATATACGTACGGACGTATTGCAAAATTCACCTGCCATGCGCATTCCTGCTACAGAAAGCACATTTAAAGCCAATGCAGGGAGGGGCTATAACCTCGACTCCGCACGCCAGCGGAGGTCCGTAGGATATATACATGTACTGTAGGTTGCATAGCGACAATTGATATGTACGGGACGGGAGATTCACCCCGCCTAGCACTAGACGCGTGCCACAATAGAGGTAGCACTTTTCGCCTTTTTTTTGTTTCTGAATGGCGGGGCTCCTTAGCTCAAAATCGTCGCAATCTCGTTCATTTGTTTTTGCAATAATTTTCAGTGTATACCTGGGTCATCTGATTGTTCATCCGGTAGTACATTTGTTTTTCCCCCCAAATCAGTTTTGGGGAGGAGGATAGAGCTCCTCAAGTGAGGGGCCGCAGAAAAAAAAGGTGCACCGACTCATGCCACGGTAGAGGTGGATGTTTTTTTGTTTTTTAGGCTCCTCGCTTGAGGAGCTCTAAATCTCACCCAAAACTTGATTTTGAGAAGAATCAAAGCGAAGGCCGATGAACAAACCTATTGGCCAAGGTGCACAACAAAATCACATTGCAAAACAAGAATAACATCCTGACGATTTGGGGTTAAGGAGCCCCGTCATTGAGAAACAAAAAAGGCGAAAACTGCTACCTCTATCGTAGCATGCGTCACAAACCTTCAGCGGAACGGACGTTTTCATGCTGCCAGAGTTCGTGTATCTCCCTACTTTAGATGTCGGAAAAATTTCCATTCTAAAGTGGTCATTTGTTTACGTCATTTCTCCTCTCTGAAGTATCGAAATGGTAAAGGGCACCTTGATACCTCTGCAACAAACATCATTAAACGACGTCGTTAAGAGCGATGTTGATATATATTCGGGCAAATACTTGTCCGTGCTAGTGGGGGTATGTTATGTCGGCATACAAAAAAAACACTCCGCACGAGTCCCGAGAGAATTACTAAGAAGCGTAGATCATGTTGGCCTCACCTCCGTTAGTTTCGGCAGAGCTCCTGGAAAATATGGTTTTGCCGTCGATAAGCATCGGCGATTCGTCAAGGACCATGGCACCTGTGGCATGGCGAAATTCAAAGCATAATTGATTTTTACTTGTCTCGGGCGATCCACGAGAATTGAAAATTCACGCCCTCATCAAAACATTGAGGTAACCTGTGGTACAACGGAAGCAAACACATGTTCCTAAGAGTTTAATATTTGGTTCTCCTTCTAAGGTAAACGAAGTCGGCTATAGAAATCAGAAGCACAATTCTAAGACGATTGTTGAGTCCGACTTTAGAGGTCTGTTAAAGCCTTGTACTAATCAGATTGCTGAGTCAATTGGTTGAGGTCGGTTTCCGGTTAAATTACCAGAAGACTGTTGAGTACGCTTTTTGAGGCCGATTTGCAACCAATGCTGGGCTGAGTCCACCTTGTTGAATCCGCTTTCCACACCAATGGTTTAGTGCTTCTCCGAGAGCTGATGACACGACAAGAAATAGGTATGATTACGAGTCGTATGCCTTGACTGTCGAGACGTCGCGCGCGCACCAACACCGCCCGTACACCATAGTGAACCCAACACCCACACAGCACGCACACCACCATATCCCTTCGCATGATACATCGCATCGGCCCTACTCTCAGCTCGAGCTCTACCACAAAGCTGATGAGACGAATCCGCGCTGTATGGCTTATCCTTCCACGTTGCATCGCTTTTGCTATGCATATCATTGCTGGATCACGCAAACATTTCCGTCCCGAAGAAACCGCCTCGTGGGAACACACAACGTAACCACGTATGTCTCCCTTCGCCCTCCCACCCTCATCGCTTCTTCTCCGGCGGAGGACTTATATCTACCATTTATTTGTCGGTGTGTTCGTTGTACGAGTACGTCGCCCAGTGTCTGTATTATTTTCAACGTGATACTTCGGCCGCGGGTGTTTTAAGTTCCTCCTGAACTTTGATATGTATTAACTGCTCTATCAAGCTATGTGATAAGCCGTTGGCAAGTGTTCTACACCCCTTCCTCGTAGAAGATGTAGCCCGGTGATACCTCTGGACTATTTTACAAAAGCGGTTTCGGTCCTTGTTCAAACTGCGCATTCCGTCCGAACGCACGTAGCCATGTAATGCCAAACAGATACCAGGTACACACGATACGATGCAAGTTATGCAGTTCAAAAATGCGCATCTTACTGCTCTCTCGGCATGCATGAGCATGTTGCCAATCCTGCTCCCGTGACCCATGCGCCAACGTTGTGTTGTCACCTCTTGGGAAAAGTACACGGTCCTCATCACCCCGTGCGCAGTTAATCAATAATACAAAATGATAAAAACAGTGAGCACACAATCAACACGAAACATCATGGAGAAGCAAGCAAATATTTATTCAACTCTCGGCGACCGATCATGTACCCACGATAGTGTGGAGCAAATTTTGAATTAAAGAACAAACCTCAATATATCGTTCGATCGAGCTCCTCTAAACGTGTGTGTTCGAACACCTGACAGCATTACTGGCTGGTTGCAATGTAATTCGTCTGCCTTCTAAACCACTGGTAGAGTTTTCAACGGACCCATGTGCCATTGCCATTGAAGGCGGTTGCTACGAAGCCATGGTTCGGAGTCAAACGATATGCGCACGTCAAAAATGCCATTCTCGCCTGTTACTGGCGATTCCTTCTTCAATGTTCGACATATTATATGTTAAAATTAGAGTCCATGTCTCCCTCGGTGACTCATGTTCATATATTACCGCCGAGGTACTCAACAGTCACAGATATTTCTGAACGAGTTTCACAGGGTTCTCGTCTACACGAGCTCTCTGAATCCCATATATCGGGGTACCGCACCGCCGTGCCATCGATTAGGGTTGGCGTCGGGTAGCTCCACTATGTTGGCTGTAGGGCACAGCCGAACTTTGCCAACCAATTGGAAATTATAACCGAAAACAACTTGGCAAGGGTTTGAGACGGCTAGCGCACTTCCGTGTTCAATACAGAGGTTCTTATGGTTTGTTTGATGAACCCCCATGGCTAAAACACGTCATTGTGCTGAAAGGTGTTTTTATATTTTGGCGAATCTATGGGCACGTTGATTTCCTCGCTCCTGCCTCTTCTCTATGACATTGGGTTGGACGTTCATCGCGCGGTGGAGCCAGGTTTTGGTTAATCGATAAACAAATTATTTTCCAATTTCACGCCCTAGCCTGTACTTGAATTTCCCCTTACAGGTAACAGCACCAAGTGCCCGTGTAGTGGGTCCCTTAAGTGAATGCTAGGCTGCCAAAGTTATGTATGTTCCATGATGAATGGACAATCGATTATCGTACTCGCTGTTCGTTTGGTAAAGGGTTTGATAGTTTCCACACATCATACACAGTGGGGGGCTCCAAATGGTGCCGGTAGAATTGTGCATTTGCTCTCTATAGTGCCGGTCGAATAGTGCATTTGCTCCCAATGGTGCCGGTCGAATAGTGCATTTGCTCTCTATCGTGCCGATTAAATCGCTTTTCACGACTGAACCTCACCACACTAACTGTCTACAGTAACCATATTCCCAATAGTACCGCCGCCCTGAATAGGTTAGGCATATTGAGCTGGCACCTAACTGTACTTTTGGGAGCCCCACGCGGTATTGACTGTTTACTCTCACCTCCTTCGTAGGCTGAGTTTTCGAAAAACGAAGTGGTGCCATTCATGCGAATCTCTGACGAGCTGACGACAATAGCACCTGCAAGTGGGTAAAAACGCCAATGAGGTTTACGACGCAGCATGCTACTATTAATATTAGTACTAGGGTTAGTATTACTTGGAGTCAGGTACAGCATTTCCAACGCACCACACCGGAAACCTCGCCTGGGACTAGCGTTCCAGATACATATGATACCAGTTGAAGCCAAACCCCAAATTCAGCAGTTCGAGGAAATATATCAGATACCGTACCCCAGGGCACGCGACGGTAAGATCGCACTTTAGACTGAAACAGCTACAGAAGGCGAAAAACTACGCCAGCTACACCCACTACAGGGAGTCGATCAACTGCTGTGGCTCAGCGCTATGAGCACTTAGTTTCTCTACTCCGAATTTCTGCTGGAATAATGTATGTACACTTCGTCGTATAAATACATACAGAGTTTCGCATGCGTGTCGGCGTGACTGCATTCGGCTGTAAACCTGCTCCAGGATGGCCAGAATGAGCCATAGATTACCTTTAAAATCGAGTAAACTTTGCGGATAGTGGAAACAGAGATACAAAACCACCACGGTACACCTACACGGGTGGACGGGACCCCTCTATTTCGTCGACATAGTAGAACATGGGCAAAGGGCCGACCTTCTGAGTCCAATTTGGAACGTCAAACAGCTCAAAACGTGCGGATTTGCCCACGTTCTGCGATCTTTGCGTGATTTTGGCGTTCGAAAATGTTTTTCCAAAGGTTGCCGTTTGGAGTCAAACGTTTTCCGACGTTATGGTGATTTTGGGTCGTGGCTGATTTCTCAGAAGATGCTCAGAAGGTCTGCCGTTTGCCCACCTTTTACTATGTCGAAGAAACAGGGGGCCCCCCGTCCACCCGTGTACCAGGTACTGTTATTATGTAAAGCGCGTTACTGATTATGCTGCGAAGAACCCAACACCGTTGTACGTCAAGTGCTGGGTGTCGGGATATACTGCTGGGGTCCATGTATATGGGGTTGATGTGCAGTCACTACGCGCGGGTATGAGGTGCGTATCTAGGATATTCCGCTTACGAACGCAGTATGCGGTGAAGCTACGAGTTCAGTAGTTATCTCCGTAGCTTGGTATTTCGTATATAGAACGATCGAATTGTCTTTGTCGGGACCTTCGTACCAGGTATATCGCAAGGCAGCTAGCTTGCCACCATACGTATCAGGGTATGTCGATGCACGATGAACAGTCGGCTAGTGTACATCTATCTGTGGCGGGAATACCGACTAGGAGAAAATATATAAGTTAAGCTTGATTCACAATCCCATGGCCTAGGTTTCTAAAGAAAAGTATCGCAAAACGTACTTTCGGCTCCAAGCGTATTGAGTATCGTAGCTCCTGAGTTGAGGAGCTCCGCACTCATATCGGGGCACTGTGCGACCGGGCTAATAGGTCAGAAGGAAGTCGGACGATTGCGTGCCGCCAATGGGTAGGTTCATCGGTGCTCAATACATACCATGGTATGTGCTTGCCAAAGCTACGTTGTTATATTTACGACCTTCGGGAAAGATAGCCATAACCATTTTGGTCATTCTTCTCACCTCCACGCCAGCTGGCGGTGTTTTCGAAGAACGAGGTTATACCGTTGATGAACATTGTCGATCCAGCCGTAATAGTCAGAGCTCCTGTAGTACAGAGGAATCAATCAGTCGTGTGCTTTTGTCACAGACGAGACCTTGGCTTGTGTTGATCGTTGGAACTTCGCTCCAGAAGTAATAGTGGTCTACCGAGCGACTGGTCGGTAGAAACAAATTGTCTCTAACGGGTACGTGTGCCTCGCAGCTCATTCACAGTAGCAACCTTGTGTAATCGGGAGTGCTATTTCAGTATATAAGCAAGAATATCTTCCTAGTTGGTAAGTATGTACGACATACCGGCATTCGTTCTTTTTCAGGGTTGGATATCTACGATATGCGGCATACCTACAGTGTTTGTTCAGTAGCCCCTCTTCCAGCAGAGGTGTACAGTACGCCGATGGGCTCTACGAGAGTTTTCATGGAGACGTTGACATTATAGTCCTTCTACAACACGAGACGAATCTTGACGACCTTCCTACTCTCACTAACTTATTCACCCGCAGGCAGACATCTCTACCTCTCACGCACGATACTGGAATTTGACCTTCCTTACCTCCGTTGGCATCAGCTGTGTTTCCCGTGAAATAAGTATTCCCGCCGATGTGCCACGTAGACGCGACAGATACCATTACACCTGCGAAAAGTACGCCACGAGCGTCGTGAGAATTGGCTGCAGCGGCCTGCCCCAGGGTGACATACGTTCATGCGCGTTCATTAACCAGTCACGAGGATGATTCGGTGTATACAAGGAGATCGCGCCATACAAGGAGATCGCGCTCTCGGGAGGCTTCTTGTTGAAACATTGAAGGATCAGATATTAGATTCCCGAGATAGGGGCGCCTTTCTGTGCTTGCGAAAAATCGTAAAAAAACGAAAATGTGTTACCTGGTGTCTTTTGATTCCGCTGTGAATGCAATGGACACGTGAAACAAAAGGGGTAGCACGTTCGTTTTTACACATTTTCTGACTGACTAATTTCAACAGAATATCTCGTTGGTTTTCAACAGTATATTTCGTTGTATATATGGACCCTGAGGTTGTTCATCGGGTTACGTTCTGGTTTTGTCGCAGCAAAGCTTCGGACACGGCGTGTACTCCCGAATTGAGGAGCCCCAGAAAATCAGGGTGTAACCCTATCGGAGCACGCGTTAATGCCAATACCGGTATGAGTTAAACCACCTGTCTACCTGTTCCACCAGCCGTCCGTGTGCGTTTGGCCTCGGTCGTAGATGCTAGTTGCGACGCACTGATATCGGGGACCCGTGGCTATTCGACGCTCTGCAAGGTACTTCGAAGCGAACCAGAGGCATCAACAGGTGAGCCAGCCTCTCGAGTAAGATCCTTGGGCCCATACCTCTGTAACATATTCGTACTCCATACCACGAGAAAAGAGGACATTTGGCGGTTCTCGCTGGAACCATACAAGCCGTTAACAAAAGCTGGATTTTTATACGAAGTGTATCTTTCTATATCGCATGTCCTCATAAACTCATTATTACTGGCGTATGCACACGTGAGTCGCGGCTGTCTAGATTTGGACACATGTGATTGAGTAGTGGTTTTGTTAGAGAAACAGTGGTGATCCCCATATAAGGCCCAACTGCGTACGTCGTCTATGTCTTTAAGGCGACCAAAAATGCGATATGTTGATAGCGGATAGGCCAATGCCGCACCCTGTCTACAGCGAGTAGGCGAATCTCGCAGCATGTCTTCATCTAGTCAATGCTGAGTAGTAGCATGAATGCTCTTGTGAAGCGAGGATATAAAACATCAATGTTACACGTAAGCACGACAGACACCAGTACGCAGAGTTTCTACGTATCGTTTAGTAGCTGGGATAGTAGTCATAAACATGCGGCGTAATTACAGTACGGGCGGTACGAGCACAAGCAATTGTTTTACGCACCATCGATCAATTTTGTGAGAACGATTTCCACACCTCGGATAACGTAACACTCCGATAATGCTTATCTACGATATGGGGCCTAACACGGCGGTTTGGCAACGTCCTAACATAGTGTTAGCACTGGAGGAGCAACCGCTTAACACGCTAA
>JAYJMJ010150305.1:0-17276 GCA_036873875.1 Laminaria ephemera
CCCCGTCCCCCTGTCAATGGTCAAATGATTACGGTTATGCATGAAATGAGTACACCCCCCCCGCTCTCTTGAACGTTTGGTACCGCCATGCAGAAGAAATCGACGGACATACACGCAGAGGGAAACTTCACTCAGTTCGGCATGGCCATGCCGGGCCGCTGGGCGGCCGTGTCATCGTCTGGCACGAACGACTCGACCCCGGTCGACGCGGTAGTTGCTGTCGATGAGAACATCCCCTAAATATACCGATGTTGCTCATTGATAGTCAGGTATGGAATATGGAGTGTAATGTGGTGAGATATAGTCATGATTGTTGTGTTGTTGCTGATGGTGATTGTGGTAGTGGTGGTGATGGTGTGAATTTTGACAATGTAGTCATTTCTGCCGTCCAACGATGTGCAGTATGGCCTCAAACGTCGACCTCTCGTAGCAACCGCTACCAGAAAAGACAAGATTTTGCCGGAATCGTGTTTTTTTTTTCACGCTGAACCGATTGTATTTTACCGAGCGATATATACCTCACGCCCGGTGGGATTGCGTGGGGTAGTCGGTTCCGCAATGTTTTACCGCGCCACGATGTAGAGAAGAATCTCGGAGATTTGAGCGATTCAACGTAAGTACAAGTTTGAGCGGCGATCGGACGCAGGCTACGATTGCGGGGGTGCACCATTTTTTTCCTTGGGTTCCTCACTTGAGAGCGTCTACACCTCATCCAAAAAAACGTATTTTCAGTAAGCTGGAAGAGCGACCCGAAGAACAAACCCATGTCCCTATATTACGGAGGACCATAGTAATCAAGACCCACGATAAACACAAAAACCTATGTATTGCCCAATTTTTACTAACTATTTTTGGTCCTAATTACTATGTACCCCCGTATATAGTACCACAAAAAACAATACTTCGAAGTATATTGCAAAACAAGAATGACATTCCGATCGTTTTGGGGTTTAGGAGGCCCCAAATTCAGGAAGGAAAAAGCTATAAAGTGTAACCTCTATCGTAGCAGGCGTCAGCGCCTCTATAGCAGTGTAGTGAAGACGCCACCTACCACCCGCACTTGACACAGGAAGAAATGGCTTGTGTTGCAGGTCGTACGTTAGTGGAGGGAATGAGAAGACGTGTGTTTGAGGGAAAAACCGTTGCGGTACTTGGGAAGTGAGAGCGAAGCTGTGCTGGCGGCCGACATGTGCCGTGCAGTTGTGTGGAGTTTGGAACAAGAGCGTAGTCTGGGTTTTTGGTTTAGTACTACCGGTACTGAAGCTTAACAAAACAATACGTTTTATGTAGTAATACAGGTGGGCAGTATGATGAATAAAACATATACGTATGAGGTGGTGAGTAAAATTGTGTAGGAGATGTCCGGTACATGTAATAGTGTTTCGAAGCGTACCTACACCTCAACACTCAACGACACTGGAAATAGCCCCAGCCGGTGGACTCATTTCCGAATGTTGCAAAACCCAGAGCGGCGTTGCATACGCACAGCCTTGGGACCTTGTGGGGTGTTATCCTGGCTCTTGAGGCCACTGTAGGACCATCTGTCGCCACAGCTGTTGTCCTTTCTCGGCCACAATGGCGCCAATAATTCCGAGCAGGGTTTTGTGCAGGAATAATACGGAATCCGAGAACTAACTAAACCTTAACAGTCGTGGATTCGTCTCGAACAACAACCGTATGACGGTTTTGCCCCGCTGTCAGGGGCAAAGATTGGGATTGGGATTGTGTTGGTCCGGGAATGTTGAGTAGTCGTACAAGGCAAATATTGACACATTTGGGTGTGTTTGAATTTCGAGTGCGAGCCGAGTTATTAATTGGAGCACCGGCCGGGGAGAATTGTGGTAATCGACAATCAAGATATAGCAACGATTACGGTAGGAATTCCTGCCACAAACATTTTTACTGACGAGTCTCCTCCACTATATTTGTATACCAATTATCGATATCTTCGTGAGCATTAATTGTATTTAAGGTACTTACTAACGGGGGCCGACGGGTTGTTTGTCGGTTTGCGCTCAAATGTTTCTCGGAGTTCGTACTTGCGTGCATTGTAAGGCTCAAAGGAGGAGCGACAGTAAAATAATTGTGTTAGACCCATCATAG
The DNA here is from genome assembly GCA_036873875.1 of Laminaria ephemera. Lineage (NCBI taxonomy): Eukaryota > Phaeophyceae > Laminariales > Laminariaceae > Laminaria > Laminaria ephemera. Next base: position 2,104 of record JAYJMJ010150305.1, read on the forward strand.
CATGCCTCAACAACATGACGAAAACCGCGTGAAACCAACGAAGAAGTTAACGATGACGTCGCCAACACAACGACTGACATGATCATGATGGCTACCAATCAACGACTACAGCAGTATAGGCCCGTGAATAGGGATGGGGATAACAAGAACATAGGTTCACGCGTTTGGTCCGAACCTTAGAAAACAGCCGTACGAAAGAGACCTCGTTTTGGCGATTAAGGCAAGAAAAAACAATATAAGAACGTGAAAGGTACAGGCCGAGTTTCTGTAAGAAACAATTACTGTAGTTTTCGCCTTTGCACTGAGCTCAAAGATAAACTCGTGCTAGGCCCTTAAACGTGTACTACCCGTAGAGTACAGCAGTACAGTACACGTACGGCTTCGTCAGTAGTAGCTGAAAGTGCAGTTGATATAAAAAAAATGTTATTGATACCTGGTAAAAGACAATCCCCGGTCCGCCGGCCAAAGAATGTATTTTGAAACCCATCAAAGATTCCAAAACTACAAAAATTCCTGGCGGCCCGCCCGTCCATCCGCACATCTGCGCACGATACTTCAGGAAAACCGGCGGAGCAATGCCCCTTGCACTTACTGCGCTACAAGGTCTGCGGACGCTGGCCAAGCGCATGGATAGCGTTTCTTTTTTCGTCTGCGAATTCCAGTCTATCAATATGCATCTCCGTCACCCCAGCCGGTGCCAGACTAATTTTGGAGATCGATGGATGTCATGACCGAACTGAAGTCTTCTAGTGTCCTCGCGGAGACAGAGAAATGCCAGCACACCAAGGATGCAGTCGGAGAGTTGACCTGGAGCTCTCGGGTGCGCCCGCAGCCAAAGGCATCTCAGGATCCAGAGCCAAGCGACTGCTCGCCGGTGGCGGTTTGTTAACTGTGCTCACAGTATTATTAGGTGACGCAGACGATGCTGTTCGTGACGACGCAATGGTTGGCCTCGATGAAGGGGATAACCTGGGACCGCGAGATGAAATGGTACCAATAGAGATCCAACATGGCTTTCGTTTCGAGGAGACTAAGCCATTGGTTCTTGACGGCTCATTGGTGGTACGTGGGGTTATGATGAGGGTTTGGTTGGGCTGGTTCGGGGGGACGATTGCAAGTAAAACACAGGAATGAATCCGCTATGTTTACGACTACCGTGTGTTGCTTGAGCGTGTCGAGAGCACGCGTATCATTTAATTACCGCTACTACTGTAGGGTGGTACGGTATAGACGAGCAGGCCGTTCTAGGCGCGTGATTAATGCTGTAGGGTTATTTCGCACCGCTTCACCACGCCCCTGTTGCGGACCTGATTCCACGCGCCATGAGCAGGTCGGGAAAGCTATTATCCCCCAATCCTCGCCATACCGACATTCCTTGAGGTCTCTGTTTTTTATCAGTACTGCAAACATTACACTATGTGCAGCGCACTACTGTAATGTAGCTCTACTGGTAAGTGTATCTACTGTAGTACAAGGCATGCATCATGGCGATTAGGGACTATTTGAATTGGGCGGCAACACGCAGGGGCACGGGATGGTGCGGATCGGGTTGATGGCCTGAATGAATTAAGTACGCACAAGTATCTGGACTGGCCACGTTGATATTCATTTCTCAGATATATTTACCAGGTAGTTTGTTGCTGGTGGCTGCAGGTTTCAGTCTTCGTGTGCCATTCCCAGCCCTCACTGTCATCAAGAATTCGAGGCAAGGGTCACCCCTTCCGAATATCCGGCATGAATAAAAACGCTTCAGGTAACAAAACCGCATTTCACTAGCTTCGGTGGGTATGAAACGTCATTAAATAAAGTATCCTGGCCTTGAGTAACTAATAAGAATCTGAGACTCACACCAAAGAGGAGTTTCTTGTTGGCGTCCTATACTGTAATGTGATGACATCGAACTGAAAATCAGAGCTTACGTGGATCGGGAAGAGCGAAATTCACATTGTACTAAGACGATTACGTCGTGAACCGCACGACAACCATGATGTTGACGGCGTCAAACCATAGACTAACAGAACGACGGCCACGCCAAAGCAATACCCACAAGGGACGAAATGACGACGACGCCCAAAAACGACTAACTTGGCGTTGAGCGGAAACCAACGACTAGCATCAACATCACGTCCCGAATCAACGACTAAAAGCTTGTCAATAACGACAAGGAAATAACAAATTGTTAGTTGAATACAAGAACACCACGACCAAGATGAAGATGACGGCGCCAAACCAAGGACTACAGTGTCGATGACAGCACCAAACCAACTACAATCTTGATGGCGACGACTCAACGACTGACATGACGACAACACCACCCCAACGACGTTGATGGCGATGACGCTTTTAGAACGATTAACATAACGAAAACGACTTCATCCAATTTACGTTATCCTGACGGCGATACACACACGACTGCGTGGCAATGACCACGCAATCTCAACGACTAACGTGGCAACGGCGACGTCATATCAACGATTAACGTGGTAATGCCGACGACAACCCAGCGACTGACACGACCATGGCAGCGCCAAACCAACGACCATGATGGCGACGACGACGACGACGACGACGAAGCCAACCCGAAGGTCAACAAGACGACGACAACGCCTAAACAACCACCAACTTGACGTTTAGCCCAAGAAAACGACTAACGGGTGCCTCAAAACGCCAATTAACAAAATATTACGGCGATCATGGTCTTACGTATCTACCGGCTGACTATCAGATAACGGCAACACACCAAAAATTCTTCCGGCGATGACGACGGAAAAACGGTCACTAGCATATCGAGGATGACGCTAAACGAACGATAATCATAACGATGACTACGCCAAAGAAACGACTCACATTCACATGGCGGCACCACACAATCGAAAAACGTCGCAATGACGGGGCCGAATCGACAATTCATGTGGCAACATTGCCGACCAACTAACGACTGACCCGTCAAAAAAAAAGGTTTGTTGTACATCCTTTGAAATGTCACGATGATATTAGTCTGTGAGGCGCTGAGGGGGGGCTCAACTGGCGAATCACGAGAGCCGCGGCACCAGCCGCTGCTTCTCGCCTCCTGTCTTATTGCAAGAACCTGAGAGTTCCCGCCCCCAGCCAACTCGCCGGGGCTCTAACATGCGTAGTCTCCGACAACTGAGAGCCCCCATGGTAGTGACCTATTGACATACCCATCCTGCTAGGTTAGTCCGAATCGCTACCAGTAAACCGCAAACAATATTGATAATCTAAGACGGTGTGTCCAACACCATGTATGCGTGGTCGCTCCGTTCCACCTACTTTCGAAGTATGAAAGGGGAAGGTGGGCGCCAGAAAGCACAGCAGTAGACTAGCCTCCAAAGTTAGGCTCATCAATCAGCGGGGAGGTGTCGTTCCGCTCTTGTGCTCGGGTGTACTCGCAGATCTATGCACGTGAGACGCGTACAGCGTCTATAGGTTTCGTCACGGTTTCCCTTCCCCCGGATACTAACACGTCCATCCATCGGTCGGGCCCAACAGCATCCTAAAAGCCCTTGTTTTGCTGGTTTGAACAAACTGACATTTCGAAGAAATATATCGTCTTGTTGTACATCCATCTAATTGTCATGTAGTAATTATTCTTTGCGGCACTGGAGGGGCGGTCCAATGACGTGACACGATAGCCGCGGCACCGGCCGCTGCTTCACCGTGCCGCGGCTTCACGCATGCTATCTTACTGGCATGACCCGAGAGTCCGCCCCCCGAGCTAACTGGCCCAAGCTCTAACGTACGACGTCTCTGACGACCGAGACCCCGGCATTGTATAAACCATTGACATACCCCAACCACGAGGTCGCCGCGTCGATGCTACGGTGTCCCGACTCATACAGTACGCGTGCTACAATAGACGTACCACGTTTTTGCAATATTTGTTTCTGAATGACGGCGCTCCTTAACCCAAAATCGTCGGAACGTCGTTCTTGTTTCTCAATCCGAATATTTTTGTATATCTAAGGCATGGGTTTGTTCATCGGGGGTTGCACCTTCTGTTTACTCAAAAAATATTTTGCGCGTGAGGTTCAGAGCTCTTCAAGTGAGGAGCCTCAGAAAAAAGCGGGTGCAACTCTATCGTAGTATGTGTCAGTAACTTGGCTTCACTGCGTCTGCCCCACCTTCCGTGTCCCTGCTAATTTGAGAGATACTATGCCCACGTCGTCTGGTTTATTGCGGGTGTATACCATGAGCGACTTTGAGGACTTCCATCCACCTTCTCTCTGAATCACCCTCTGCGACACCTTCCCTCCGGCCGCCAGCGTAGTGACTACACCGACAACCAAGCAGTAGAGACCAACTTGGCAGGCAGAGATCATATCTACCCTTCGCTACGGCCTGGTGTAGTGCCGCGAGGGCCTCCGTGTACCTGAACACTCTCGTTACGGTACTACCAACCGAGCTCCAAGCAAAGTAAATGTAAGAGCAGATCCTACAGGCGCGCTTCCGGTAAGGACAACTGCAAAGTGTTTTTCAGAAAGCCGAACTAGAAGAAGACAACGCTACGATAGAGATGCACCATGTTGTTTATGAGGCTTCTCACCTGAGGAGGTTTGTACCTCACCCACTAAATTATTTCGAAACAGTTATAAGCTTTTCCCGCGACCGATCAACAATCGCATGGCCTAGGTATGCAACCAAACGCATTTCCAAATATACACTGATTTTTCGTTGAGTTGGGGTTAAGGAGCACAGCCCTTCAGAAATTATTTAAGCCAAACAGGTTTACTTCAACCGAAGCACGCGTCCACACCTCAAAGCATTTCAACAAAAACGTTCAGCTTTTTGTTGCAACAGAGCGCCCCGTACGAGACCGTAGGAAGATGTACGAGACGATTGCTTGCCGCGGTATCCTCCCACTCTGCAAACGACCCCATCCCTGAGGTGGCCGTGCCCGCAGCAGTGGGGGGGTTTGCATGTGGTCGAGTCCCCACCTTCAGACTTTCAGACAACCCGCCACCTCGCATTTTGATTTGTACTTTACAACTACTGTAGATCTGCTATTATATCGCTATTTTTGTTGAGGGACAAAGAGGGCGACCCGTTGCATAGTACATTCCACCGCGGCGACCTCATGCAAGAGTCGAATGGGAAAAGATTTCTGCGGACATCTATAATGCCGTCCACAGCGTGTTGTTTATTGTACGTTGGCTACGTCCTGTTCACGGCGTTGAAAGCTGGTCGCGTCATGCAGGAGTCGTACAGACATCGGTGGTGGACGACGCCTACCATCCCGCCCTCAGCGTGCTGCTTGAAGTTCACTGCCGCCTGGCTGTTTACGATATTGAAGCTCGGGTGCCTTGTGCACGAGTCGGGTAAACTATGCTTTGGCGGAGATGTTAACCATGTTGTTGGTAGAATATTGTTTGCAGTACGATGACCTTATGCTGGCAAATATCTATTTACTTTCGTCGCTTCTGGCATGTTTCGTATTAACAGCGCCTGGTGCAGACATCGATCATACTATTGTGAGCATGTTGTTTAAAGTGAGCTACCGTCTTGCTGTTTTCCACACTGAATGTCGTTTGCCTCAAGCACGAGTCCTGTGAACACCGCCTGCTGTGATCGTCGATCGTCCCATCATTAGCGCGCGGCTTGCAGCGCCCCGGCATTTTGTTGCTGACAACATTGAAGGGTGGCTACTCCGTGCAGGAGTCGTTTGAGAAACGCTTAGACTGGATACCAACCATCACTTCTTCCATTCAATTCAGCGTGTCTTACCCGAACTAGCATGCCCGTTTCAGCCAAAATACAATGCATTTCTTAGAAAAGTCAGTTTGGGTCAAAACCGGCAAACCGTATACTTGTACAATACTGGTGGGCCCTACCGACCGATGAACCAAGAAGGATCGGAGGCGAGGGTAACAGTGACGATTGTTCTCGAGGCTGCATGCGTCTCAAGTTCATGGCTCTGCGCACGACGGAGCACACAAGCGGAATTACGCTTTCCTTTCCGATTGATGAGCCACAGAAACTATTGCTGCCAGCGGTGTTGCAGCTGTGGAGGCCCTGGGCAAGAATACTAAGGGCAAGGGCAAAGCGGCGGCCGCGAGTAGCCGTGGCGGCAGCGGAGGTAACGGCGGTGGCGGCGGCGGTTCTGGCAGCGACGACGGTGGTTTCGGCAGTATCGGCGGTGGTAGCAGCAGCGGGGCGTCGCGCGCGGGGGCCTCCACTCGCTCCGTGGCGGCCAAAGCTGATGCACAGGGCGACGGGCCTCACCCGTCGATGGGGTGGAGGCCGATCGTAAGGCGTACGGAGGCGGCAGCACGAGATGCACAGCTTGTACGTTCAGGATCGGCGTCTGTTGGGGAAACAGGTGTGAGGGATATTTATGATTGATGCACGGCGCTGTTGCGACACATGCCGCGTGTCGCATCGCATGGCAGTGTATCCCTATTTTTAAGTGTTTGGCGGGTGTGGCCCAGCGGTATATGCAGTACTTTAGAGTGAATGGTAGCCGTTTTGGATCCATGCAGGCCATTGGAACAGCCCCGAATGTAACAAGTGTGAAATCAGCTAGCAATCAACTTTGGTTCGGGAGTCGAATGGATTTCCTGGGTTGGATCAACGGCCGGTTATCGATGAACACGGCGCCCCCGTCGATGTTTAAGGGCGCACAGACATCGGCGCGGCCTTGGCTTGTTCAAATAACCGCAACGTAGCCATACACTCTGGTATCAATTTCGCTAAGACATTTGAAAACGTAGGAATTTGGGCCTGCATTCCATATTTTGCGCAGCGAAGCGATTACCAATCCCCGATTTGATGTTGCCTTCGCTAGGCGTGGTGATATCTCCGTCTATAACTCGGATCGTCCATGACTACTCAACGTTTTCGTTGTCTCAATGAGCACACAGTGTCAACGCTGACACCGACTTTGAGCAAGCACACGCCGACGCATTGGACCGCGTGTTGCGAGCCGTCATCTATCGCATTCTGCACCTGCGTCCACGATTTGGGTCGTGCGCACTTATCGTGTTGAGTACGATCGACGTCACGAGGGCGATCAGTCAGGTTAGCGTTCAGTGGGGAGAGGCGTGTTTGGGTACGATTTTCGCGAGTTGGTCGTGGCCGACCGTAGATTGCAGTTTGGATAGCGGGGTTTGTCGGGATTCTAGTGTTTGTTTTAGGCAACTCTCGAACGCTCTCAATGCCACACGTCGTACGACGACGTCGTGGTGATGAAGCAAGGGAGTCCCGCGACAAAGCATGTCGCGGTTACCCCGCCGAGATCAACGATTCGACCGGCCCCGTTACCAAATGACTGTCGGGTCCCCACGCAAAAGAAAGGGGAGACGTAGCGAGGCTTTCGTACAAAGATAATATAACGTAGATGACTAGATATTGATTGAGGTACAATGGTGGCCCCATGGTAGGCGTTGTCGACTCTCGTCCGCGTCCCCGGCGTCGGACAATTATCGGTTATTTGGGGAGAGGTCCTAAATGAACCCACTCTTGTGTCAGCTCATCTTATTTCATGTTGAGATGCTGTGTTGTGCGTTCTTGAGTGGGACATCGAAACAGTGGTAATGACAATTTCCGTTCCCCTCGTCAAGCTGGAGCGACTCGGCGATACGCTAACCGAGTGGCCCTCGGACCACGAACTCGCCCCCGAGAAAGATTTGCGGTCTCAGATCGGTACGCTACTGAACCTATGTGAGGTAGTGCGGCCAGGCAAATATCTTGTTCGACGCACGCATAACCACGTAGGCTTCCCCTCGTTCGCGCTTGGGGCGCAACATTTCACGTAGTGCGTACGCGCGAGGCGTCTTCCCCACGGATCTATTTGTGTCCTGAGGTATACGCCGACATGTCCTTCTGGCATCGGTTGGTAGCAGGAGGGTCAGGGTCTCAGGCGAGTCGGTTCTCCGCCCCGTTATACCGCTGTGGTCTGGACCGCCCGTGGACGGAATGGGGGGTTTTTGTTTGTGGCCTGAGCGCGAATATTCTGGTGTGGTTGCGCTTTGATCTCGACGATGACGTGGGCGCGCGGCAGCGAGCGATGACCCGTGATTTGGACGTTTTGTAGATTAACGGACTTGAGCTAGTGGGCATGGTCGTGACGTCGTTGATATTCGCCACTCAGTCGAACATAGTGCCATGTGACGTACGGGATGCCGTATTGATGCGGGGAGATAACACATCCGACGTTGAATGGGTTTCCAAGCGCAGGTAGGGAGGGAACCCCGATCGGGTGAAGCTCATGCGTCTTGCAGAGTGTCTGGAGGTAGGCAGCAGGTGATGGTTTGACGCTTTGCACGTCGCTGATGTGGATAACACCATCGACGACGGCATCTGACGACGGAAGCCAGCGCTTATATCACTGTAACCTCATCTCCTTCCGGCCTGATGTTGTTTGGCGCCGATAGATACTGGAGACAGCGGACGTCGTGATATACTCAGGTGGTTTGGAAGCCAGCTCATTCGCCAGTGGGTTGCACCGTCGTCTCACCGAGCTTACACGTCCAGTTTCCGGTAGTGGACCGCGTTTCGGCGGTTGGTAGGGAAGGTAGAGTATTTTTACTTGCCGACCTCCGATGCGGACATTAATCTGGCGTTGCTCGAGTTTGAGGCGTGATCTGTATCTGGGGGAACTCAAGCCGGTACTAATGCCAGAAACTATCGACCGCGTTCTCACTTCTATCGCGTAAACTTTCAAATGCAGTTTCTGACTTTGTCGCTGGTTACTAAACGCGAATAAAAAGGGGTTGGACGGTCGCATGTCGCCTCAGGAACCATACAAAGAGTGCGTCGCCCGATTCCGTTCGACGCTTTGTTGGGAGAACAGGGCCTCGCCTCGTCGTGGGGCCCGGGAGGCCGAGGTATGTGGATGTTACTCGCTTGGGACTATCTTTTAATGGCGAGGTCGAACGAAATATTGGCCTCGTCGAACGGAGTGGTGCACCCCGTGCATTTCCTGACTAGGAGAGACGTAGCGTTATACCGGGGAGGCAGCGGTTGACCTCGTTGCAGTCGCACCAAGCTACCATCATCGAGGTTCGTTTTCTATGTCATAAAGTTGACCAGGCCCAACAGGTGTCAGGTTTCGTGCGTACACGCGTTGACGCCTGGGGGGCGGGTTCGGGTAACGATCAGGCGGCGGCGCCGTCGCTCTCCTGGTGGAGTGATTACCGGTTAATCCTACACTGCCACAAGGTTCCCCTGTATCGTCGTATAAGTACGGTAACGAGATTAGAACGTTGAGATACACGGAGGCCGTTGAGGCACCTTGCCAGGTCGTAGCGAAGACAGGGCGTGATCTCATCCAAGTTGCTGACCAGTTATTGCGTATCCGTGCAGTCCCTACGTGGGCGCCGTAGGAGAAGTGGCGCAGAGGGTGATCCAGAGAGCAGGTAGATGGAAGACCTCTGAGTCTTTTAAATTATACACCCGCAATGACCCAGAGGTCGCGGGTATAGAATCTCTAAAACAAGCAGGGACTCGGAAGGCGGGGCAGAGGCAGTCATGCCGGGGTTCTGTATGGGGCCGAACACAGTAACATCGAGGCGGCGACCACGGAGTTGGGGTATGTCAACGGTTATTTCTAATCGGGGGTCTCGGTCATCCGAGACGTCGTACGTTAGAGCTTGGGCTAGTTGGGTTGGAGAGAGGACTCTCGGGTTCTGTCAGTAAAACAGCAAACGAAATGCAGCGGCCGGTGCCAGGACTCTCATGTCACGCGATTGGACTCCCCTCCAGCGCCGCAAAGAATATTAATTACGTGACAATTAGATTGATATACAACAACACGATATGCTTTTTCGATATGTAAGTTTTGTTCAAACCTGCAAAATAAGGGTGTTTATGATACAGTTGGGGCCTACTGGTGGATTGACGTTTTAGTATCAGGGGAAAGGGAAACTGCGAGGAAAACTATCGAGACTGTAAGCGTCTCACGTGCATAGCTCTGCGCGTACACCGGAGCACAAGAACGGAAGGACACTTTCCCTGCCGATTGATAGGCCTACCGTAGAGGCTAGTCTACTGCTGTAGTTTCTCCAGCCCACCTATCCCGTTTTCTTCTTTTGAAAGTAGGTAGAACGGAGCGGCCACACATACATGGTGTTGGCCACACCGTCTAAGATTATTCCTATTGTTTTCGGTTGACTGGTTGCGATTCGGGCTAAACAAGCAGGATGGGTACGCCAATGGGTTACTACCATTGGGGTCTCAGTTGTCCGAGACTGCGTATGTTAGAGCCCCGGCCAGTTGGCTTGGGGGGCGGCTCTCAGGTTCTGGCGGTAAGATAGGAGGTGAGAAGCAACGGCCCTTGCCACGGCTCTCGTGTTACGCCAGTTGATCTCTCCCCCCCATCGCCGCAGGGACAAATGTTAGCATGCCAATTCAAAGGATGTACAAAAAACTGTACATTTGACGGGAAGTCGTTAGTTGGCCGGCAATGCTGCCACGTTAATACTGGAGTCGGCCACGTCATTGCGAAGGTTTTCGATTGTGTGGTGCCGCCATGTGCATGCGACTCGTTGTCTTGGCGTCGTCATCGTTATAATTATCGTTCGTCGAGCGTTGTCATCGATGTGCTAGTAACTGGTTTTCCGTTATCATCGCAGAAATGGATTATTATTGTGTTGTCGTCATCTGTGAGTCAGTCGTCAGCTACAACACACGCCATCATCGCCGTAAAAGCTGATAATTTGGCGTTCTCAGCCACCCGTTTGTAGTTTGTCAAGTTAGTGGTTGTTTAAGCGTTGTAGACGTCATGTCGATCGTTGGGTTGGCGTCGTCGTCGTGGTCGTCGCCCTCATAGTCGCTGGTTTGGCGCCGCCATGGTCGTTTAAGTCGTTGGGTTGTCGCCGGCATTGCCACGTTAGTCGCTGATATTGCGTGGTCATTACCATGGAGTCGTGTGTGTGGCACCGGCAGGACCATTTAACTTGGTTGGAAGTCGTTTTCGTTAAGTTAATCGTTCTTAAAGCGCCATCATCATCAACGTCGTTGGGATGGTGTTGTCGTCATGTCAGTCGTTGAGTCATCGCCGTCAAGATTTTAGTTGGTTTGGTGTTTTCATTGAAACTGTAGTCGTTGGTTTGGCGCGCCATTAACAAGGTTGTATTCGTTGGTTCAGGACGTAATGTTCATGCTAGTCGTTGGAGTTTGCTCAACGTCAATTTTAGTCATTTTTGGGCGGCGTCGTCGTTTTTTTCCCTTTTAGGTGTTTGTTGACCGTGATCAACATGTTAGTCGATGGTTTGACGCGGTCAAGGTTGTCGTTCGTTTCACGGCCTAATTGTTAAGCTACTATGAGATTTTCCCTCCCCCTGATCAACTTAATCGGTGGTTTCACTTCGAAGTCGTCACATTGAAGTATAGACCAACCAACAAGAAACTCCTATTTGGAGTGAGTCCCAGATACATACGTGTTGCTCAAGGCCATTTCACTTTATTCGTATATCATGTATCGTATCCACCGCAGGTGTTGAAACGCATTTTTCTTACATGAATTTTTCTTATTCATGCCAGATATTCGGCAAGGGTGACCTTGGCACGAATTTCAATGGCCGTGACTGCTGGGAGTGGCACAGGAAGACTAGAGCCTTCAGCCACCAGCAACAAACTACCAGGTATATAAATATTGGAAACGAAACCCAATGTAGCCAATCTAGATCCTTGTGCGTACTGCATTTATTCAGGCCATCAACCCGATCCGCACCACCCCGTGTCCCTCCGTGTTGCCACCGAATTTTACTACTGCCTAATCGCCATGATTTGTGCCATGTACTAGATGCACATACCAGTAGAGGTTCAGTACAGTAGTGCACTCCACATATATATTGATATTGAATATAATGTACCATGTCTGCAGCACTTATATAAAACAGAGACCTCAAGGAATGTCCGTATGGGGAACATTGGGGGATAATAGCATTCCCGGCCTGCTCATGGTGCGTGGAATTAGGTCCGCATCAGGGGCGTGTTAAACTGTGCGAAATTCCCCTAGAGCATTGCTTACTCTCGCGGTTAAGGCGGCATGCTCGTCTTTACCGTACAACTCTAGCTGCAACTAAACGATACGCGTGCTCTCGTCACGCTCAAGCGCCACACGGTAGCCGTTCAAATGGCGGGTACATTCCTGTGGTTTACGTGCAATCCTTAACCGCAATCCAGTCCAACCCAACCCTCACGATAGCCCCACGTCCCATCAATGAGCCATTTAGGATCAATGGCTTAGTCCACTCAGAACGAAAGACACGTTGAATCTCCATTGGTACGATGTCATCTCCTGATCCCACGATATACTCGTCATCGAGGGCAGCCATTGCGTTGTCACGAAGGGCATCGTCTGCGTCACCTAGTACTGTGAGCACAATTTACACATCGGCACCGTCGGGGGGGCGCTTAGGAAGGATGTACATTATTTGACGTTTTTGCGGCAAGTCGCGGCATGCCACGGCTACCCGTGGCGACGCCCACGATTATCCATGGCATGCCGCCGCATTCCGTGGCAAACCGCGGCAGTTCCCGTGGGAATTAACGGCAAGTTGAGAAGGGAATGTTCGCCGATGTTACCGCGGGTGTATCCCTGGCAGTAACCGCGGTTAGCTCCACGGCAGCACCCATGAAAACAGCCGCGGGTGTATCCGGAGCAATATCCGCGGATACTCCCGCGGCTGTTGAACCGTGGGTGTTGACGTGGGGCTAACCGCGGTTATACCCATGGACCCCCGCAGATGCACCCGCGGCTGTTTCCGTGGGCATTACACCCGCGGACACCCGCAGATACACGCTCGGCTGCTCCCGTGTGTAATACAATAGGGCTAACCGCGGTTACACCCGCGGCTAGTCGCGGCTGTTTTCGGGGGTATTGCCGTTGGGCTAACCGCGATTACACCCACGGACAACCGTAGATACACCCGCGGCGATTTCCGTGGGTATTATAGTGGGTCTAACCGCGGTTACACCCGCTGACACCCGCAGATACACCCGCGGCTGTTTCAGTGGGTATTGTCATGGGGCTAACCGCGATTACTGTCGCGGTTACCCTCGCGGCTGTTTCGGCGGACGTTTACGCGGGTGCTGCCCCGGATGCATCCCCGGCTTTTTCCGTGGGTACTGCCACGGACACGTGGACACGGCCGTGGGCATTGCCGGGGATGTTACCGCGGATACCATTGTGGCTGTTTCCTTGAAACTGCCGCGGCTGCTGCCATGGAAATAGCCGTTGGGATTACCGTGGCAAGCCGCGGGTCCCCGTGGAATGCCGCTGAAGATGCTGCGGCTTGCCATGGAAACTGCGTCAAAAAAATTCAGATGACGTACATCCGTGCCGCTTGGCTCGGTAGCCTGAGATGCCGTCTACTGGGGGCGCACCCGCGAGCCTTAGGCCAACTCCCCGACTGCGTCCTTGATGTGCTGGCGTCCCTCTGTCTCAGCGAGGACACCAGAACACTTGAGTTAGGTAATGACATATATCGACCTTCGAAAGTCGTCAAGCACCGCCTGGCCTGCCGGCGATGCTATTTGATATACGCGAATTCGCATACATCGAACATATACCTATCCATGCACTTGGCCAGCTTCTGCAGACCTTGTAGCGGAGTTCTGCAAGGAGCATTGCTCCGCCGGTTTTGCCATAGTTCCGTGCGTAGATAAGCGGATGGACGGCCGGCCCCGGGACATTTTTAGTTTTTGAAATTTTGATGGGCTTCCAATTATATTCCTTTAACCGGCGCACCGGGGATTGTCTTCTTTGATAACAGTTTCAGAAAAAGTGTAAAACATGACGACGAACCAGGTATCAAGTTGTTTGTTTTTGTATTCAATGCACGGTTATCTACAGACGAAGCGGTACGTGTACTGTAGTTCTGTTCCCTACGAGTAGTATACGTTAAAGGGCCAGGAACGAGTTTCGTTTTGAGCTTAGCGCAAAGGCGAAAACTACATGTGTATGTTTGAATCTCGGCCTTTATGTTTCTCGTTGTTATATTGCTCTATTTAGTCTTGGTCGCCAAAACGGAGTGTCCTTTGTAAGCCAATTTTCTCAGTTTCGGCCCGAACGCGAGCCTTATGTTCCTATTAGCCACCTTTTCTTTCACTGGCCTATGCTGTTGTGGTTGGTTGGGTAACCGTAATGATCATGTCAGCCGTTGATTTGGCGACGTCATGGTTAAATTCGGTGTTGGTTTCACGTGGTTTTCGTAATAATAATGAGGCATGCTATGATGGGGGTAACACAATTTTGGTCGCTCCTCATTTGAGCTCTACACCTCATCCAAGCACTAATTCCCCAAAAACAATTTGAACGCAACCCGATGAACAACCCATCGGCCTCCGTTAGTACACTACTCAATTACAATGCGGGCTCACGATATCGATATTGGGTATCCAATAAACTTGAGGCGCCTCGTTGGCAAGAATGTTTGTGGCAGGAATTTGCTACCATTATAAAAGCACGTGTCTAGACATCGGTCTGACGTCATCATCGCCATGCTAGTCGTTGCGATATCTGCATTGTCACTTCCCACAATTCTCCCCGGCCGGTGCTCAAATTTGATACTCGGCTAGCAATCGAAATCCAAATACACCCAAAAGTGTCAATTGTTGCCTGGTACCACTACTCCACAACCCTACTGTAGTACCACTACTCAACAACCCCGGACCGACCCAAAGCCCAATCCCTACCCTTGACCGCAAAACAACGGCAACCTTTACCCCCGACAGCGGGGCAACACTCTCATGCGGTTGGTTGCTGTTGGACACGAATCCACGACTGTTAATGTTTAGTGGGTTCCCGGATTCTGTAGTATTCCTGTACAAACCCTGATCGGGAATACTGGCGCCTTTGAGGCCGAGACAGGACAACAGCTATAGCTACCGACGCTGCTACAGTGCCGCCAAGAGACAGTACATCGCCCTAGAAGGTCCCATGGCTGTGCGTATGTCACGTTTCTCAGTTTTTTACAGCACTCGAGAATGAGTCCCGGGGCTGCGGCTATTCCCAGTGTCATCGAGGGCTGAGGTGTATGTGCGCTTCGAACCACTACATGTACCAGACATTTCCTACCCAATTTTTTGTACCACCTCCCATATTTATTTGTCGTATTGCCGACCTGTAATAATTAAGGGGACAACTCGTGCGCCGGGTGGTGCACCGCTCGACCTTGCCATGAGGCGCGGGAGCAAAAGAAGAGATGGTG
>JAYJMJ010150625.1:0-43876 GCA_036873875.1 Laminaria ephemera
GCCAGTTCACGGAGACGAGTTTGCCAAGAGGTTTGGGCTCAGTTTTGGGCCGCAAGATCGCGAAGAGAATATCCGACGCATCGGTTGCGTGGCAGAGATCTTTTGTTCAGCGGGCTTGATTGCTTTGACCGCGTTTGTCAGCCCCTATCGTGCCGATCGTGATCGAGTTCGGGAAACCGTTGTGATGCCTGGCGACGATTCGAAGTTCGACTTCATTGAAGTCTTTGTCGATACGCCTATCGAGATTTGCGAGCAGCGAGATCCCAAAGGGCTGTATAAGAAAGCTCGAGCAGGCGAGATCAAGGGCTTTACAGGAATCGACGCGCCTTACGAGGCACCGCTCAAGCCAGAAATTCATCTGGCAGGCGATCGGCCTGTAGAAGAACTGGCCGATCAGGTCATTGCATTCTTGCGCGAGAACGGAAAGTTGGACGCGTAGTGAGAAACCTATGCGGAGCTCGATTTCAATTCTGAATCTATCGCAGTTCGATATTTGAAGCATAGATGTTGAAGGCTACCGGTGACAATAAAACCGGTGCCAGTAAGCCTGATGCAGCCAAGTGTGAACTCTTCATTCAAGAAACCCAATTCTTTATTGGCCCCTGTGAAGATCAGCAACAGCAGGGAACTCCCCAGAAGAACTTTCGTCAACAAGAGAAGCGTAGATTCGGTTCGATCCAAATTCATGCTGAAGAATTGAAGGCTGCCAAAAAGAAGAAGCCCTCTTCCTGTGACGCTGGCCAACCAGCGAATAAAGCTTTCGCTAACAAAGCCTAAAGGGCCGTTGGCTATCGCGATAATAAGCGAAACCAGAAAGCCAGCTAGAAACATTTTTGTCAGCGCGAGGAGTGCGGGTTGGATTCGTTCCTGTTTCATAGATCAATTCAACTTGTCTTTGATGCTTGAAATTTTGCTTTGGTGAAACACTGAATCAACTTGCGGCTACTTCTTCTCAAGAATGGCTTTGGCATCCGCAGACTCTTTTAACGGCACGACGACTTGGACGTCGCTGGCAACTTCGGTCTGGAATCCAGAAGTGTAGCCGCCGACCACAGTGGCCTTGATTCCATTGTCTTGAAGCAATGATGCGATCTGACTGGCACTCAATTCGTCAGGAAGTGATGCCACAACTTGCGGGCTATCCGGATCTTGCTTCGCTGCTCCTTGAAAAAGGAAAAGCATGATCAGGCCAATTCCGGTGGTCAGGATGCAGATCGACAGTACATTCCACGTTACAAACGGCGAAATGGAATTGGCGATCGCGACGAGCATGGAAATGAGAAACGCGATCAAGAAAAACGTGATCAGCGAAAACTGGTTCGTGTCAATTCTTTCTACTGTCATAACGCGTCTCAGAGTGGCCGGTTTTGATTTAAGGCTGTCCTGCATAGATCGTATCCTCTAGCTAAAGGTTCACGAGAGACCATCTCGCCACTGTTCGTCGCTTTGGGCCGATTATTGACAGATTTCTTACGGAAACGAGGCTGGAACTCGTGAAAACTGACGACAAAAGACTCCATCAGCTGAGCTAATAAACCTAGCCGTTTGGGCTATCTCCCAAGCGGCTGGAAGAAAACGTTACTTCAACAGCTCGTTTCGTCCTTCAAACGCTTTCGTTTTCAATCAAAGATTTTTCCAATCGAACCGTTGTAAGAAAGTTCCACTTAGCGAAATCATCTTCAGTGCCGCGTTTCAAACTGGCGCCGGTAAATCGCGGCGACAAAAAATCCTGCAACCCCACCAGTAAAAAAGTACACCAAACCCCAATAAGACAAGGTTGTTGATGATCGGTCCGGTGTCGACAATTTGTCCCGCGGCGTCATAGCGGAAAAAGTGAAGCAGACTAAAAAGGCTTTGCTCACTCGATGCGATTGCATTGGTCGGTGAATAGAACCCAAACGCCGTGACATGACTTAAGGCCTTCATCGACTCTGACGCCATGCTGAGAATCTTGATCCCAGCATTGACGAAATAGAACGCGACAACGATCCCGAGTGTTCGCCAGCGATACCGATCCATAGAAGAGCACCAAGCCGAAAAACCACCCATGAAAACGCAAAGGGAAAGCAAGTTCATGATTCCCGGTAGGAACATGCACGGGTTCACGACGCTGCCCATCGGAATCGACATCGTTTCAGGTTTGAGAAACGTGAGCGGAATGTGATAGCCCGGGAGTTTTAGAACTGGATAAACAGTTTCCTTCACACTGGTTGTCCAGATCCCGATCGACATTCCCAGCCATGTCACTCCCATCAAAGCCAGGACGCCGACGAGAGTCCAAATCGCATGGGACCAAAAAACAGACTTTCTGGAAAGCGGTTGCGCAAGCAGCATCTCCATGGTTCCACGGCTTAACTCGCCGCTGACAACATCGGATCCGCGTACCAGCACCCAGCCACTCACTAGCATCAACAGCATGGGTTCATCAAGCGTCGATGAAGTGCGTCCCAGATAAGAGACCAACCAGTCAAAGTCGACGGTTGCAAACTTTCTCCAGTTCTTTGGAAGCAAGTCAATGATCTGCTTGAACTGAGCAGTGTCCAATTCGCCAACGACATGAACGCGGAGTTGGCAGAAGAGTATTACGCCAATGGCAAGGAACAGCCAAAGAAACCAAGACTCGGCAAAGTACTTTTGGCGCAACGCTTTTTTTGCGCCACCAGGCAAGTCGTTTTCGGAGAGCAGTTTTGATTTATTCATCAAACAGACTCCTTGGCCAAGTCGGAGTTCGTAGTTTGATTCGTCAGCGGTTCTTGTACTGAGTGGAAGCGATCGTAGACCGACCGCAAGCCTACGGGTTCGATCGTCATGTCACGCAACGATAAATTCGACAGCCAGTTCAGCACCGGGGAAAGCTCGCCCGGAGTTTCGATTTGGATTTTGCCAGTGCTTTTTGTGATCGCCAATTGGCTGGCGATTGCTTCAGGCGGACTTGGTAATTCACCGTCGATGCGAGCGCGAATGCGATGTTGTTGAGACAGCCCAGACATTGATTCCAAGTGGACCAATTTCCCAAATTTTAGAATGCCGACCCGGTCGCAGACTTCTTCGATTTCTGACATCACGTGCGACGAGAAAATGACGCTTCGTCCTGCCTGCTTGGCTTCGAGGACCAACTGCAAGATCTGTCCTCGAACGGTCGGGTCCAGGTTGGCAGTCGGTTCATCAAGAATCAACCATGGCGCGTCAACACAGAGGCAGACGACTAGCGCGAGTTTCTGCCGCATGCCGGTCGACATTAAGCCAACCCAGCGGTTCAGATCGAGCTCCAATCGTTGTGCCAGCATCACACCGCGATCATAATTGGCGTTGTCGCGAAAGCCGCAAAAAAGTTTCAAGACGCGACGCGCTTTCATTGTCCGGTACATGCGAGCGTCGCCGGGAAGATACGAGATCAAACGATGGGCTTGGACTCGTTGAGCATGACAGTCAAGCTCTTCAATCGATGCCGCCCCTGACGTTGGTTTGAGGAAGCCCATGATGCAACGAAGCAACGTCGATTTTCCGGCTCCGTTAGGCCCGAGCAAGCCAAAGACTTCACCTTTGCCGATCGTCAAACTGACTTGGTCGAGAGCTTGGAATTTGCCAAACTGCTTGCTGAGACTTTTGACGACAATCAAAGGACTTCCTGATGCGATTCTAATTGGGTGTTACTGAAGCCTGGCAATGCGAGTTGATAACTGCTCGCGAGTGTTTGGAGTTAGTCTTTGATTAGACCGGCTTCTTTTTGAGCTGACAACACGCTGTGGAAACTTCTTGATATTGACTCAGCTTGGATGGCAATACATTACGATTCCGCTGTTTTGATTCTACGGTGATCCTCAGCCAATGTTTCGTCTTCAGCGGGCCAATGGCCCTGCACCACTAGGCGAAATCCGTTCCGTCGAGAAATGAACAATGGCAACGCGATAGCGGCGATTTGAAAGGAAGCAAATAGGGTCGCGAAGGTCCACGGTTGGGCTCCTCCGCCCGTCGTGATCGAGACGGCCGCGACCAAGCCGAGAAGAGCGAATCCGTAAATCAGGCTGTACATCCACGCGTGAACCAAGTCCTTGACGCGCAGCATCAGCCAAATGATTGGAACCGACAATAACGAGATGACGACAAAGGCGATGCCGCCAATCAAGAATCCTCTGAGCACGCCCTCTTCGATCAACTCAAACGCGGCTGAGTTAATCTCCTGAATGTTGTCTTCAGTCACAAGAACATTTGTAGACTCAATATCCCCGTTAGATCGGGTAATACTTTGAACCGTATTGTCACCGATCGCGACCACTGGCGGATTCGACCTTGCTGTGAAATGAGCCACCGGTTTGGGAATCGCAATTGCAATCGCAAACAGTGTGATGATCACAAACAGATCGCCCAAAGTCACGCTACTTGTTGGGGGCGAATCACGGTGGATAATCTGCCAGCCCAGAACCACGCGGAAAAACCAATACGGAATCTGAGCAATGATCGCTGCAAACAAAAAATATGGAGTGAGCATGAGAAGGAATTGTTTTCCTTCTTCGTTGAGCGATGAAAACGAAAATGTGTTGAAGACAAAGCAGAGGATCGTCGTCGCGAAAGGAACCAGCCCTAGCAACATGGAAATGATTGCACGAATCCAAAGGGCTCCAGGGCCAAGCACTGACCAGGCGGCCACCAAGACCCCGATGGCGACAAGCGTTCCAGTCAAAGTTGCAGCCCCAATGAAGAGTGCTGAATTCAATCCCGATTTGGAGACCATCGCGGCACTAATTCCACCTATGAAGGCGAAGACCAGCGAGATCCATAGCAAGTGGCGATAGCGATCGAATTGGTTCATGCAGCACTTTCGATCGATGTGCGTTTTGAGGTTGGAATCGATACCAAAATGGGCGAAACCAATTTCTTAGCTATCAAATTGAATCCTTTGCAGATCGAAGGTTTGTCGCCGAACGCGGTTGTAGGGTTGCCCCGTCAACTGGGCGAGCTGAATGAACGACCTGTTATTAGACCGAATCCAATTTTCCGTGAAATCACCAGTGGCCAAGCCAACGCCATCACAAAAAACACGCCGCCAATGAGAAAGCCCAGTAGGGTTTTGATGATGGGAAAGTTGGTGCCAGAGGTGGCTAGTGAAATCGCCATTCCGATTGTGCAGACAACTAATGGCCCGTATAAGAAACTCCTGTTCCACCCGAGCCGAATCGTCTTGGAGCGAAAGATAAACCAAAAAATTGGTGAAGCTAAAAGACACGAGACGGTAGCGTAGGCGATCATTGCCAAAACACTTGAGATGCTAGTTGAAGAGGCTTGTTCGATTTTTTCCCTGCGGATCTTTTCAATGTTCTCAGCGGTCACGAGTTCTGGATTCATCATTAATGTGCCATCGGGCTGTTGAACCGGTTTGTAGGAAGTCTCGCCAACCGCCAGGGAAGAGACTTCTCGCTCAGCGTTCATTTTGGCAATCAGATTCGGCATCGACGACATCGCCGCAAACATGAAAATGATGATGAAGATCTCACTCAGAATCAGCGTTGCTCTTGGCGGATGGTCTCGGTAGACAAATTGCCAGCCGAAAAATCCGCGCAAGAACCAAAACACAATTTGACTTGAAACGCTGAGGCAAAGAAAACCAATACAACAGTAGAGGGCCATGTCTCTGTTTTCGTTTCCAGGATAGAAGCACAAGAAGTTTGCAATGATCAATCCTGCCAAGACGATGGAGCCAAAGGCATTTGAAATGATGAAACGCTTCCATAGCTGACCCGGTCCCAATACCGACCAGGCTCCCACCAAGATGATTGTGGCTAAAGCGATTGAGTATGCGATGCCTATCACGAGCCCGAAAATGATCGAATTCGTTGCCGGCCCCAAGAAACTATCGAGGCAAAAGAAGGCTCCTCCGAGTAAGATTCCATAGGCCAGCGAGAACCAAAGCCAAAAGTTAAGCGGCTTAAATCGTGTTGATTTTGATTCTGCAACCATGCCCAAACAGCTTTCATTTGCAAAGGTGTCTATCAAGTGAACTATTGGAATCCAAACTGAAGTGCTAAGCAAATTCTCTGACTTAGTTCACGCTAGGACGCCTGAAGGTGTTGCATCTCACCGCCTCCGTTTAGATTCAAACCTGGTCAGATGGGATCGCATTGGTGGTGAGTGCCGCTAGGGGACGCTTGCAAAACACCAACTTTCAATTGAGCCTATCTAGCTCAAACGATTGGACCGTTTATTTTCGACGGTTCGCAGTTTGACTTGGTGGCGATCCGTTGCTGATGGCTGGTATTCGATCGATATCGGATTTATTGGGTTGGTGTTGCTCAAAAGGGCTAATCTTCCTATGCTGCCATTTGCACGGTCGGGCGAATGTCGTCCGAGTTTTTTTCGTGCCTTGATCTATCCGCGCTAAAGGAGTCTGCGTGTGTTTGTCGCCGCAACAACGCAATGCTATCCGCATCTTTCACTTGATGATGCGATCGAAAAACTTTCAGATCTGGAGTTCTCACATATTGAGCTCGGGATCCATGAAAATAGCAATCACCTAAAACCTTCCGATGTCACGTCGAATTTTGCTGATGCACTCAATAAGTGCATGAACACTCGGCGTTTGATTGTCACCGGTTTTAGCTTGGACATCGAAGACGAAGGCGAAGCCTACTTCGAGACGTTTACGAAATGCTGCGAGTTGGCAAAGGCGGCAAAGATCGTCACGCTAACTGTACCGGCAAGCGAACACGGCACGCCGTTCAACGAAGAAGTCGAACGCTATAAGCGGCTGGTGAAAATCTCCGAAGCCCACGGTGTTCGCGTTGCTATGCGTAGCAAAGTCGGCACACTCGGTGCTGATATCGACACTGTTTCCGTAATTTGCGGACACGTCAAAGGGCTTGGGTTGTCACTTGATCCTAGTCACTACCACTTTGGTCACCAAGAGTCGCCAAACTACGACAAGCTGCTCACTTACGTGCACAACATCTACTTGCGTGACTCAACACCAGAAGAGCTGCAAGTCCGAGTTGGCCAAGGCATTATTGACTACGGCAAACTCATCAATCAGATGCGAAAAGAGAACTTTCAACGCGCGTTGTGTGTTGATATCCAACCGCAACCAGACGTCGATCATGATGGCGAGTTGAGAAAGCTTCGCCTGCTGCTGGAAAGCTTGGTGTTGATCTAAGCTAACGTGGTTCGCCGCTTAGGGCTCCATGTTGCTAGTGATCGGCAAGGGAATCGGCTGTGGAAAAGCACCGCTAAAACCTGCGTCAACTGGTGAACGTCAACTGGTGAAGTAACTGACCAAATAAAAAAGCCGCCACGAAGCAAAATGCTTTGTGGCGGTTTTTGTTTGTCGACGGATGATCGATGTGATCAGTCGTCAGGTGAGCTTTTCTTGATCAAGTCAATAAACTCTTCATTGGTTTTTCGCTTGTTCAACTGCTTGGTCAATTGTTCCATCGCTTCGATCGGATGCATCGTTGTCAAAGTACGACGAAGCATGGTCACGGCGTTAAGCGTATCAGGTTTGAGCAATAGTTCTTCGCGACGAGTACCTGACTCGGAGATGTCGATCGCTGGCCAAACACGCCGTTCGGCGAGTTTTCGATCAAGCACCAATTCCATGTTGCCGGTTCCTTTGAACTCCTGAAAAATCAGTTCGTCCATCCGGCTGCCAGTATCGATCAACGCGGTGCCGACAATCGTCAATGAACCGCCTTCTTCGAACGCGCGAGCTGAAGAGAAGAGCTTCTTTGGAATGTCCATCGCCTTGGTATCAATACCGCCGGACATGGTTTGACCGCGACGGCTAGAGTTGCTGACCCATTTGTTGAATGCACGTGCCAAGCGGGTAATCGAATCCATCAGCAAGAAGACGTCTTGGCCCATTTCGGCCAGTCGCTTGCAACGTTCGATGACCAATTGCGAAAGCCGAACATGGCTTTCGATGTCTTCGTCAAGGCTACTGGCGATCACTTCGCCGCCCTTAACATTACGTTTCATGTCGGTGACTTCTTCAGGTCGCTCGTCAATCAACAGCACCATCAGTTTCGTGTCTGGGTGATTCTCAGCAATCCCGTGACTGATGTGCTGAAGCATGATCGTCTTTCCGCTACGAGGCGGAGCAACGATCAAAGCTCGCTGGCCTTTGCCAAGCGGCGTCAGCAGGTCCATGACGCGAGTAGTCAATGGCTCTGGACCTGTTTCTAATTGGTACCACTGCTCCGGGTTGATTGGAGTGAGGTCCTCGAAGCGCCGGACTTCGCCGTATTCTTCTGGCGTTTTCCCGTCGATGTCAATCAGCTCACGCAGTCGCGGGCCTTGTTGGCGGCGCGCTGGTTGGACTTTTCCTTTTAGCAAGACACCAGCGCGGAGACCGAACTTTTCGATCATAGTGCCGGGCACGAATGGATCAGAGCGTTCGCGCGAGTAGTTGTTGCTTGGAGAGCGAAGGAAGCCATAGCCGTTGGGATGCAGTTCCAAAATCCCTTCGCCTTCTGTCAATTCGGCGTCATCAATTTCGACCGGTTCACGATCTCGGTTTTGGTTGTTGCTATTATTGTTGCTGTTGTTTCTGCGTCCACGGTAATTGCTGTTGCCACCGCTACCGCCGCGATTGTTTCCACCACCGCCTCCTCCACCACCGCCACGTCGTCGGCGAGAGCTGGTACTGCCTCCGCCGCCTCCTCCACGACGGCGGCCGCGACTTCCGCCACCACCTGAGTTTCCACTTCCTCCAGAGTTGCCACCACCAGAGTTTCCGCCTCCAGAGTTTCCGCCTCCACCGGAGTTGCCGCTACCTCCTGAGTTGCCACCGCCTCCACCAGAGTTTCCTCCGCTACTGGAACTGTTGCTTCCGCGGTCGCTGCTTGTAGCGCTGCTCGAGCCACTTTCAGATGATCCGGAGCTGCTGCTTCTTCGTGAACGTTTTTTCGCCATGTGTAAAAGAATCCTGCTGGAGATAAATCCCAAGAGTTAAGAGAAAGCTCTGTCCGCTAAATAGTGAGACAAAGCAACGGTCCATGAGATTGCATTAGTGTGACACGCGAGGTCACCAAGGCCTGATGCGGACCGCCCATCCGATGAATTCAACATCGCTTGATCAAAGATTAAGTTGTTGCAAAGGATGGTCATACATGTTGCGTCGCACAAGTCGACGCGAGAGAGTGACAGTTGTCTAAGACTCAAATTTCAAATCTCAATTGGTTTCTGGACTCATCGTCGCGACGAGCGATTTGCTCGCGCTGACCAGTTGTGCTTGAGCGATCTGCAGCAGCAGCTGCAAGCTTGCACAACATGAGAACAAAGCCTTAGTGTCAGAGCCAATACCATCTGTCGATGGTTGATGAGGCACTACGGGATCTGGTTGATTTACCAGGTCGCTAAGGACCAATTTGACAGAACGAATCTATCTATTCCGTTGGCTTCAATGAATCACTGACGCCAAATGTGGACTGATATTCGCAATCGAGTCAAAAAAGATCATCGATTGGGGTTAAACCGAGTACCTGCGACCTACTGAAACGTTTACGGCTAAGCGGACGCCAAAACTGTCATTACGAGCAATCTGGGATCATCCAGTCTCATCCGAGTTCCAAACTCGTTCAAAGTTGATTTTGCCAAACAGCGAAACTAGCTTTGAAAGATAAAAGAAGTCCAAATTCCGTTGGACGCTGGGGGCGTTATGAATTTCCCCACTAAGTAGATACTCGATCGAGCCATCCAATGCTTGATCTATCGGAAGTTTTGTCGAAATGCTCCAAGCTGTCAAGCATAAAAGCTCATTTTGAGGAAATTGCGACCCAGTTTATCAATCTTTCCCAGCCACAAGCATGAAAGCTCATTATTCCCCAGTTGCCAGAAATTTCCGGATAATCATCACAATTTAACTGTGGGCAATGACTTCAGCATGCCGATTGCGACGATGAGAGATCCCTTCCCATAGATGTTGGTAGATATGAAAACCAAGCAACTTGTCATCCTGTTTTTGGCTATCGCGATCGCTGTTCTGGCTCATGGTGGACCGCTAAGCACTGTTCAGGCCCAGGACACTTCGTCCTACGATGGCTGGAGCAGCCCCAACACTGATGTAACTTGGTACACGGATCTTGATGCTGCCAAGAAACTGGCAGCTAAAGAAAACAAGCTCGTTTTGATGCACTTTACCGCGACTTGGTGCATGCCATGCAAGGCGTTGGAAACGTTTGTCTTTTCAAGTGCCGGCGTGCAGACGTCCATGAATCAAGCTGTTGTGGCTGTTAAGGTCGATGCTGATGAGCAAGAAGCGTTGGTGTCCGAGTTTGGCGTCACTCAAGTCCCTTTCGATATTGTGATGACACCGGCTGGGAAGATCATTTTGAAACGACGGAGTCCTTCAGACGCTAGAAACTACGCGCACATGATTTCCAGCCTGAACACATCCAGCCCTGCTCAAGAAGCTGGCGCGGGTGGCAAATTATCAGTTGCAAGCCAATTAGACTTTCTTAAATCAAAGATCGAAGGAAACGCACAGCTGGCTTCGTTCACACCTGAGCATCCGACTCCCGATTCGATGGGGTTGTCGAAAGACTCAGCTTTTTTGACCAAGCAAGCGATTGCTCACAACCCTGACTTTAAGGGAGTCGTTCAACAAAATCCTTACGCCGATGCGAACGCTTTCGATGGACCAACAGAAACCCCCAATGCAGCTTGGGGAGACCAGGAAGCAATGGACAGGAAAGCGTTCATTCAACGGCAACGGTTCTTGGCAGGCCAAACCAAGCCAGCCAACGCTCGGCCTAAGCCGCAACGAATCATTAACGAGCGATTTTTTGATGAAGTCACGACGATCGATCGGCCCACCAAAAAGTTGGATAAGCCGCAAGTTTCAGAGATGATTTCTCCAGGCCAAGAATACGCTCATTATCCAGCAAACGATCGAGAGACGAGCGGAAGTTTTGACTCGCGCCCGTCACAAACTGCAGCACCATCGCCATTCAAAATGCCTAGCGATCTTCGAGGCCAAACAGCGCCGTCAAGACCATCGTTTGTCGGCGTCAATGAGCCTGCACCCGGTCAGCTCGCGGATCAAGGAGCGATGGTTCAATCGCCTCCAGCGGTTCTGCCAGGCGAAACTGTTGCACAAGTTGCAGGTCAATCGCAGGAATCGCCGCAACAGCCAGTAGCGGTTGATCGGTCAATGTTTTGCCTGAAAGGTAAATGCCCTGTAACGCTTTTGAAAGAAGGCCGCTGGATTGATGGCGATCAGCAATTTGGAATCGTCCATCGTGATCGAACTTACATTTTTGCAAACGCAGAGAGTTTGGCTGAATTTCGAAACAACCCTGACGGATACAGTCCAATTTTGGCTGGTTACGACCCGGTTGTTTACCATGAGTCAGGAGTCCTGACAGATGGGCTTGCTGAGCACGGTGTGTTCATGGGTAGCTTGCCAAACCAGCGCGTTGTGCTGTTCAACTCAACCGAGTCGCGTGCCAAGTTCCAAAAGGATCCTCACGCTTACTTGGATACCGTTCGCCAAGCGATGAGCAAGGCTGATGGAAGCGGTCAGATGATTCGATAGTTTTGGCTTCCGATTTTCAGGAGTCGCCAGACGTTACTTCGATCCGCGTTCACTCTCGTTACCCGTTCACTCTCGTTACCCGTTCCTCTTGTTACCCGTTCCTCTCGTTACCCGTTCCTCTCGTTCCATGGCTCCGCCGTGGAACGCACTGCCGTCGAGGCTCTGCCTCGTTAGCGCACATTCGCTACTTTCGCGGAACATCTCTGTAAACTCGTTCAGCACTCGCTCGCAGATTGGGCCTTCGCGATTCTCACCACAAGCGGCGCCGCGGACAGCAACATAGTCAGGCTCAAGTTCAATGGCCCTGGTGACCGTTTGAAGCGAAAGCGAACCTGCCAAAACGATTTTCACATCAAGCTGTCTGGCCGATTCAATCACGGTTTGAATCTCATCTGTTGATCGCAAATCAAACAATCCACCGTTTTGCTTTTCAAAAGTATCAAGCAGCAAGTACTTGCAGCCGAGCGAAACTCCAGTTGTCAAAACGTCCTGGATGTCTGGCGAGTTGGCCACCAGTGGATCAACATACGCAACGGCAACTCGCGTCATTGAATCTGGAATCATGCCGAGGAAGTTGCTCCAGGACTCACGCCAATTAGTTTGGTCTCGCATTCCTGCCAGCCCAACTTTTGCGATTTGAAAACCGCACAATGACTTGTTCCAAACCTCAGGGCTAGATGATGCCCACCCGGATTGATCACAGACTTCGCCGAGCGCAATGCTCAGCATCACACGGTCAGTATGTCTTTGGCTCGCGACAGCTTGGGATATTTCGCCCGCAACTTTTGGAGAAACAGCTCCCAGAGAACCGAGAGCCGGCTCTTTGACGTCGATGATGTCGACGCGCACGTTGGTTGCGACTTGCTGGGCTTCGATGGCGTTCCGTACGCTGACCAGCAAGCCTGTGCGGTGTCGGCCGTTGGAGCCGGTCGACTCGTTCGTCATCTCGCCGGATTGGGTGAATTGGCTTGCAGCTGTTTGATTGGTAGCTAATGGGGGTCTTGGTTGCAAAGTGGCAATCCTCGGTGTTCAAAACTTGGGTAAAGCGGTAAGCTGGATGATGTAAGCCATTTGTAAGCTTTGACTTATCAAAGTTATCCACCTGCCCCGCTAACTTTGTGTTGGGCCGCTAATCTCTGGTTTGCAATGCATCGCCAATCGTTGAGCGATCGTAAACAGCACTTCACTCGCGACCAACTATGGCCGACGAAATCTCATTTGAGCATATTACTGAGCAAAGTCAGCTAGTCGCGTTTTGCGAGCAGTCGGCCAATTGTAAATTCATTGGGTTTGATACCGAGTTCGTTTCAGAGAATCGATACCTTCCCGAGCTTTGCTTGCTTCAAGTCGCTGCGGATGAAAAGTACGCGATCATCGATACTTTGGCGATCGAGGATGTGACTCCGTTTTGGGAGTTGTTGGTCAGTGGCCCTCACGTCACGATTGCTCACGCAGCTCGCGAAGAGTTTATGTTTTGTTTTCGCTCGGTCGGAAAGCATCCGCAAAAGTTGTTTGATGTTCAGTTGGCCGCTGGCATGATCAGCACTGATTATCCCGCGTCGTACGGTAACTTGATTTCGAGGTTGCTGGGAAAAACAATCGACAAAGGCGAAACGAGGACCGATTGGGCGCGTCGTCCATTGACGGATCGTCAGATGGATTATGCTTTGCAGGACGTTGTTCATTTGCTGCCACTGTACAAGAAGATCACCAAGCAGTTGGACAAGCTGGGGCGAGCTAAGTGGGTTGAGTCTGAGATGATTTCTTGGCAAGCTACATTGGAGAAATATGTCACTGAGCCACAATGGCGTCGCGTGTCAGGGATTTCAAGTCTGAATTCTAAAGCGTTGGCGATTGTCAGGTCGCTATGGATTTGGAGAGACAATTCGGCTCGCGAAAAAAACCGTTCGCCTCGTCGAGTGTTGCCTGATGATTTGATCGTCGAGTTGGCTCGTCGTGGTTCTTCTGATGAAAAACGTTTGCGAGCGATTCGTGGTTTTGAGAATCGGGTTTCGCGTGATGCGATCAAACCGATTGCTGAGGCTATCGATGAAGCTTTGGCGACGCCCACTGGCGAGTTGCCAAGTCGGATGCCGAGAATGAAGACAATGAATCTTGGTTTGCTTGGCCAGTTTCTGACGACGGCTTTGAACGTTGTCTGTCGCAATGAAAACATCGCGTCACCACTCGTTGGAACGGCTCAAGAAGTCCGCAACATGGCGGCTTGGCGTTTGGGAATGCTCAAACTTGACCAGCCTCCTGAGTTATGTGAAGGTTGGCGAGCCGAGATCGTGGGCCAATTAATTGACAATGTGCTTGATGGCACTTTGGCGATCCGTGTCGACGACCCACGTTCGGATCACCCGCTCAAAATCGAAAAGCTGGATTCCAAATAGCGCGGCAGTGGAAGAAGCTTGGCAAATGACAAATGTCTACACGTAAACGACTGTTCTTGTTGATCACGCTGCTAGTCGTTGGCGGTTGCACCTTCGAGCTAGTTCGCGAAATTCGTGGTCCCTCGCCAGCCACTGCGTTTCACCGAGTATTTGGTGAACCTATTCCGGACTATGTCGGCTCTCTTGAGAGCGACTATTCGACACATTTAAAAGGCTCTCGGATTTATCTTGGATTCATCGTTCCGACGAACAAGATTTCGGATTGGGTTGATGTCAAGTCGTCGTCTTCGGTGTATGACGAAGAGACTGACTCCTTTCGGACGTGGCATGAAGAGTCCAAATTTCGCCAGTTTTTTATTGACGGCTTTCCTGATCTAAAAACGTGCCGAATAGTTGAAGAACGAATGGATGGCGAGAGTCGCGTGGTTGTTTTCAGTCCTGTGACAGGCCACGTGTTCTGCTATCGAGTTGTAGATTCTGATTTCAAACCTTAAATCAAACGTCGGCTAGGATAATCGAAAGCAAGGTGCCATGAACGATAGCGGTAAACCGACCATTCAAGACGTCGATGCAAATGAAGTCGAGCTAAGTCAATTGTGGGACGCAGGGCCAGCTCTATTGATTTTCCTGCGTCACTTCGGCTGAGCGTTTTGTCGCGAGCAGGTTGCTCGGATCAACTCTATCTCGGATCAGCTCAATGAGTTGGGCATCAATGTTTGTTTAATTGGGCCTGGCAATGTGAAGCAGGCCAAGTCATTCGCAATTGTTTTTGAAACTCAGTTTCCGCTTTACGCCGATACATCACTGGCGAGCTTCAAGTCGTTTCAGTTGAAACGCAAATTCGGAATTGGACCGGCCGCATTGATGCGATACTTTCACACGCTGAAGGCCGGTTTTCGCCAAGGCATGATTGCGGGCGATGTTTGGCAACAAGGCGGAGTCGTTCTTGTTACCGAGGATGGAAATGTTGCCTGGTGTCATATCGACGATGGGCCTGGAGACCATGCGTCTCTTGACGAAGTTCTCTCGCATTGCCAATCGAGCTTGAACGGCAACTAGTGACTCGAACTGGTCGGTTTTGTACGCTAGGTCGTTAAACCAATGCACAATCCTAACCCGAAGAGTGGGCGAGGAGGCGACTCCGGTCCTGCTTCCTCCTCGTTCACGCTTCGGGTTAAGATCATTTCGCGATCGAGCTACCTTTTGTCTTCCAATGTCAATTTGCGTTCCGAGCGAAACGCAAAATTCAATAAGTTCGAATTCGAATTTTGTCCCAGATTGTTTAGACTGTATTCTCCACAGAAGCTACCTGAGCAAGGGCTCCATCGACTATGGGCACATTCTTTATCGCCATCGGATCGTTTATTGGCTTCATCATTGCGTACAACACTTACGGCAAATGGTTGGGCAGCAAGATCTTCGACCTGGATGCCAACGCCGTTGTCCCCAGCCGCGAACTTGAAGATGGGCTGGACTATGTGCCGTCGAAAAAGTCGATCGTGTTCGGCCATCACTTTACCAGCATTGCTGGAACGGGGCCAATTGTCGGTCCTGCCATCGCTGTTTTTTGGGGCTGGCTTCCGGCACTACTGTGGGTTGTTTTTGGAAGCATCTTTATCGGTGCGGTCCATGACTTTGGCGCATTGGTCGTCAGCCTAAGGAATCGTGGTCAAACCGTTGGCGAAATTGCCGGCCGCATGATTTCTCCACGTGCGAAGCTGTTGTTCTTGCTTTCGCTTTTCTTCGCACTCACCGTTGTGCTGGCGATTTTTGGTCTGGTGATCGCGTTGATTTTTAAAGAGTATCCTCAGTCTGTGTTGCCCGTTTGGATTTCGCTACCGATTGCGATTGTCGCTGGCATCCTCGTGCGGAAAAAGTCAGTGTCGCTGTTGCCGCTTTCTGTGATTGCCTTGGCGTTAATCTACCTGAGCGTTTGGATTGGAGCTTACTACTTGCCTATCACGCTGCCGGTTGGAAATCCGATCATTGTGTGGACAATCATTTTACTTGTGTACTGTGCGATCGCATCGGTGTTACCCGTTTGGTTGCTGCTCCAGCCTCGCGACTATATCAATAGTCACCAGCTAATGGTTGCGTTAGTGTTGTTGGTAGGAGGTTTGTTTGTCGCCGCGTTGACTGGGAAGGCTGATTTATTCGCCTCTGCTCCCGCGATGGTCGACATCAAAAGTTTGCCTGCCGGAACGCCACCCATTTGGCCATTCTTATTCATCACGATCGCCTGCGGCGCGATCAGTGGTTTTCACTGTCTTGTCAGTAGTGGGACGAGCAGCAAGCAAGTCTCATGTGAGACAGACGCTCGCGCTATCGGCTACGGATCGATGCTGTTGGAGGCGGCTTTGGCAGTCGTCGTGATTCTTGCTTGTTGTGCCGGTGTCGGCATGGGAAAATTTGATTTGGAAACAGGGATGGCCGTCGTTGACGCAGACAATGCACCGCTCGTTGGAAACGCTGCGTGGAGCAACTATTACGATTCGACCAAGAGTTGGCAAGACTTCAAACTTTCCAAGAAGGTTGGAGCATTTGTTGATGGCGGTGCAAACTTTCTGACGGCGCTTGGTTTACCTTTGAAGATTTCTGTGGGCATCATTGCGGTGTTGGTCGCCTGCTTTGCTGCCACGACGCTTGATACCGCAACTCGACTCCAGCGCTACGTGATCCAAGAGCTTGGCTCGACATTGCGGATTCCGCCATTGAAAAACATGTACGTCGCCACGGCAGTGGCTGTGATTTTGGGCGGAGCGATTGCTGCGTTACCGAATAAGCCGTTTGTTGATGGTGGCGTCAGTGGAACTGGTGGCTTGCTGCTTTGGCCGTTGTTTGGGGCCACGAATCAGTTGTTGGCCGGATTGGCGTTTATGGTCACCGTGTTCTACCTTTGGCGACGCAATAAGCCGATTTGGTTTGCTGCTATTCCAATGCTGATCATGATCGTTCTGCCTGCTTGGGCTTTGTTGTGGCAACTCTTCAACGAAACCAACGGCTGGTTAGTCCACTTTTCGGACAACAAACTTTTAGCGTCTATCGGAGTGTTGACGTTCGCGCTACAAATTTGGATGGTCATCGAAGCGTTCATCGCCTGGCCTAAAGCCAAAGGTGTCTTGGAAGAGAAGCTTCCGCCACTGAACAAGAAGTCAATCGTTAACGAAGGAGGACGTTCATGTTGAATTTTTACTCCACGCCGATCTTATGTTCGATTGCGATGTTGTTCTCGTTGGCGATCGGCGGTTGCGATCCAGATTGGCCCGACCATGGAAAGACGTCGAAGGTGGTCGGCGAGGTGACGCTTGACGGTGCGGCTTTGGTCAAGACAACCGTTGTGTTTTTGCCAATGGAGAATCGGATTCGCGGCAATTTTGTGCCGATTGCGTTTGGGCAAACCGATGCGCAAGGAAAGTTTACGTTGAAGACGAGTGACGGTTCTGAGCAAATCAGCTTTGGAAAATACACCGTCATTCTTTCCCGAAAAGTGACTGATGAATCGGGAGTTGAAGATGAGTTTGTACCCGCTAAATTCAATCGAAAATCAACACTGTTCTACGTGCTGGAATCTCAAGAAGCATTTGACCGGCCTTATTTTGGTCTGCTGACCGATGGCGACGAATTTTCCACGGATGCACAATAGCAAGTGTTCGGGGCCGAAGCCGAGCAGCTACGCGATGGCGCTGCGAATTCGACTGGCGATTTGGGTTTCCAATGCGCCACGAAAAGGCAATGCTGCAAACGGAAGTTCGCCATTAACTTTGACGTGTTGTTCTTCAGTGACCATGCGCCCAGAAACCTTGAATCCCATCGCTGAGAAAGAAAAGTCTAGGTTGCCAGCATCGTCCCAGTCTTCTTGGACATTGCTGACTTGATCCATCACTTCTTGTTTGGATTGTTCGAAATGCTGTTTTAGCTTTTGAACAGCATCTTCACGGGCGATGGTATGGTCGATAACAACGGAAAATTTCGGCATAAGTGGCCTTGAGGAAAGCATGATTGAGCATCGATCATACCCGTTTCGCGAGTTTGAATTAAGGCCTAGCTGCCCACTTCTTCTCACGAAATACGTTCTCAAAGTCTTGTGGGCACCAATTGATAAATCCGTTGGTGCCCGCCGATTCTTCGCGGCTACATCAATGCCTTTTCCGTTTCGTCATAGGAGAGGCGATCGGCAGAATGCCACAGCGGTAGACCACTGAGGGCCCGCTCAGCGAGCGTGTCAATTTTCTCATCAGACCCCGGCAGCGCGGGAGTGGATTCGTAATTGGTTTCGTCAACGTCCGTGGGTTCGTAGTCCCAGTTTCCTTCGCGAATAGCGTCAAGTACCGAGCGAGGCACAGCAAGCTCCTTCCTAGGTGAGTCAAGACGGGCTCCTGCCCCTGAATCAATTAGCTATCCGTGCTTTCCGAAGTTTGATCGCTGGTCGTCAGGTGTGTCATCAGCGATGCACTAAATATGAGGATCTGTTTTTACGTTGTCAAATATTTTCCGAAATTTTTTGCATGCCAAAATCTTCGACTAAGAAATTCTCTCACTTCAACGATCGAAAAACTTGATCTCAGTTTTCTCGCGCTGTTGTGAAGCTGCGTTGAGAAAGAGTTCTGTGGTAGCTTTGTTTCTCACTTGCGCCATAACCTCTTCAAATGGTTTGGCGCCCGGTTTGATCTCGAGGCATTTGATTAAGTGCATTCCAAAGGCGGTTGTTATCGGCTGGCTGATCTGGTCGGCTTCCAGTTTGAATGCGGCAACCGAAAAAACATCTGGCATTGGTTGGTCGATGTGAATCCAACCTAATTCGCCGCCATTCTCTTTCGATGACTCAGCGATTGAATGGTCTTTCACAGCTTGTTCCCAGCTGAGTTTCCGTTCAATTATTTGTGTTCGCACCTGGACCGCCATCGCAAACATGTCTTTTCGGTTCCCATTGGTGGGCCGCCAGAGAATGTGTGCGACGCGAAGCTGGGTGCCATCAAAAGCCTTGCGGTTGGCCTCGAAATATTTCCTGAGTTCGGCTTCTGGTAATTTGTTCTTGGCGTACTTTTTCCAGCCGATCTCCCAAGCGACTGCATGGCGAAGTTGATCTGCGGTTAGCCCGTTTTTCTTAAGATAGTCGTCCATCTTCTGACCCGTCTTGGCCAGGTTTTGCTTCATTAAATCGGCTCGCAATGAAATCTCGTTCTTGCCTGCAGCAAATCCATTCTCCGTAAGAAATTGCAGGGCGAGTTCTCGGTTGACCAAATGATCGGTAGCGATTCTCAAAGCGGCTTTGGGGATCAGGTTTTCAGCAGCCCCCTTCTTGCGTCCTTCAGGATTTAACTCACCTTGAACGGTTGGTCCAACTGTTCGTTGAACATGCCGCAAGACATCGGCTTGAGTGATCGTTTGCTTGCCGACAGACGCAACGATAGTACTCTTTTCAGTTTCAACAGCAGGAGCCTGAGACGAGTTGTTCGCTTGCAATTTCGCTGTTGCCTGAGAGATCGGGATCGCCTGCGCGACTGGAATTGCAACGAGGGCTACGATCAATAGAAAGCTGGGCTGCCAATTCATGGTAGCGGAATCTTTTTGACAATGACTTTGACGGGGATTCTGGCGATCGCAGCAGGTGACTTGTAAACCAACGTGTAATCGGAAGGGTCAAAATCAAAAAGATATTGAATCGTGAGCCCTGTTTCATCTTTACCTGATGTGTTCTGGCCAAAGTTCGGGAACTTTTCGCCGTCTTTGTTTTCTAGATAAACTTCATTGTCATAAATCCAGTTCAGATGCGAGTCGACTTCACCAGCTCCCTCTTCAAAGCCAAACTTCACACCCACTTCGAACAAGTCTTCATTTTTGGTGAAGCCAGCATAAGTCACGACCACACCCGACTTGCTGATACTCATTGAGTCTTCGACTTCTCCCAGCTTGTCAAATCGAAACGTTTCAATGCGACCAGGAAGCACGGCATCAATCTGACATTCAAACGTTTTAATCTCGGCGATGTCGCGATCGATCAATTCTAGTGGGAGTGAAAATTCAAGCTCGGAAACTTCGGCTTGAACCAAACCGGAAAGAACCGATTCTGGATTGGCGACAGCGACAACTTGGTCAAACTCATCAATGAGTTTCATTTTGTTGCAAGGAAAGTCGACTGAGATGGGTTTGATCCGCGGCTCCCAGCGAACTCGCAAATTTAGACGCGTGTAGTTGGTCGCTGGGTTTTCGAGATTCGAATAACAACTCACGCTTGGAACCGATAGGTCAAACAACCCGGATGCGTCTCGCGGAGCCCGTGGGGCATCTTTAGGTGCTCCATCGACTGCCGCAGCACCTTCTTCAGCGTGCAGTGGATGGTTGGCGGATGGAACAACCGTCAAAACGCCCGGTTCGTTTCCATAAGCGTCGATCGCAAAATGGCCCTGTTTAAGGATCTCCTCCAGTGCCATCCAAAATGAAACTTCTTCCAGATTGAGTTCTAGCTTGGTGGCTCCATAAACGTCGTCCAGCCCTTCGCGGATTGCGACTTTGTTTCCAGTCTGTTGCTTCAACGATTTGAGAGCTTCTGCCAGAGTCGTTTTACCTTTCAGAGTAAACATGCTGGCCGAAGTGTTTTCTTTGACCGCCAGTTCTTCAAGGGCTTTGCGGATTCGATTGATTCGTTCGTTCTTCTGAGTGGTGAACGATTCGTTGGGATCTTCAAGATAATCTAGCACCACAGTGCCGACTTTGATCAGGTCTTTTTCAGCCTGGTTTTGTTCTTCGATGTTGGGCGATTCGAGCTTCTTTTGTAAGTCGTTGATTTGGTCAACGACTTTCATTTCATCGCCTTGAGCCCAGCAGTTTGATTGTGTACTACTGAGAATCAAAATAGTAGACATTGCTACGAGCGAGAAAAGTCTGATTGCGTTCATGAAAATAGCCTCTCCGGTTTTCGGTTCCTCCAACAGTCTAACGTTTGCGCAGGCCGTCGTCGAATTCAGAATCAATTTGGGTGCTCAAAAGCTGGGGCTGATGAATGGATTGTGATATCCAACCGTCTGGCGATTGCCTCGATCGCAAGAGACGTGGACGGTTGCCATTTCAGTCGGGACAATTCCCCAACCGGCTAGGCCGCGTTTGTTAAATAGTGAGCGGCAAGGCGCTAGTCGCCGGTATTGCGCTGAAACCCGCGGCTAGCGCCTTGCGGCTCACAATTGTAATGTCGATCCAACCAAACATCAGTCAGTCGCGCCGCCACTTTGGCCAGAGCGACTGGAGTCTAATTTCGTTTTCGACCTTCGAGGCTCAAAAGTGAAAAAGGTGTCAAATCGTATCAAAAAAACGATGAAAGCGATTCCGCATCGATCGATTTACCGTATCTGAGCAAGCCGTGACTGCCAGACCTACGATTATTTCCCGCCTTTGAAGCCCAAGACAGTTATTCGTGTCAGAATCGAAATAATTGGCAAAGGTTTCGATTCGGTGTGGACTGTTCGCGAATAGAGCTCGGGATTTTGGCAAACATAGTGGGTCTTGGCTTCTCGCATGATGAGCGATTTCCGCCGTCGTAGGTCGGAGTTGCATTCCGTCAAAAGCCTCTTTGAAATGCAATCTTCAAGAACTAGAAATGCAACCTTTACGGACCAGACGGAATTCAATTCCGTCCCATATCTAGTTTTGCGTTTCTTGAGAGGCGAATTGCCTGCCTATCATTCAAACGGGAATGGGCATATGCAATGGAGAGCATATGCAATGGAGAACATATCCGCGAAGGTAGAGTGAAGCGAGAATCAAGATACGTGCCAACGAACGAGTCAGAGCCTCGACGGTATTGCGTTCCACTGCGGAGCGATGGAACGAGCGACCCAGTGAGAAGAAAGGTTCGGAACGAGAGGCTTTAAGTTCTCCCGAAACGCAATGGGCTATTTTTGATCGACCGTTTTCTTAGAAGACTTTTTCACCGGCGTATTCTTGGCTTTGTTGGTTTTCTTTTGAGAAGCGAATTGCATGTCCTTGGCTTTCTTCTCAACCCATTTGAGCCGACGTTCGATCGCATCATCGCGCCCCGCCTTCAGTTCACCAATTCGCTTGTCAACGCTTGCCAGCCGTTTCGCCACATTCTTACGTTCAAGCTCTTGCTGTTTAAGGTTAAGATCGATCATTTGACCAATCAGCTCTTTCAATGATTTCCTTTTTTGTTTGGAGTCATTCAGCGCCAATTGAACGGCCATCACGTCGATCCGCGACTTTAGCTTCCATTCTTCAAGAGCCAGCTTGTGCCTGTCTGGAGCGCGTTGTTCGATATTTTGCAGTCGAGTGACATCTCGATCCAATGCACAAACGGCTTGTTGATAAGAAAATGCTTGTTTGTTTTTCAAACGCTTCATCAACTTTTCAAGTTGCGGATGATTCTGCTTTACAAACTCAACTAGCTCCGCCTTACGATCATTGGACAATGAGTCGAATCGCTGTTTGACTTCCGCTCGCTTAGATGCCCGCTCTTTTTCACGAGCCTCTTTATCTTTCTTGTCTCCAGCCTTTTCGCCATTCTTTGGTTGTACCTTTTCGGTAGCCTTAGAAGCAGAAGCTTTCTTCTGAGCTTGTTTGGCGGAGTTATTTTTCGGCTTGGTTTTCGTCTCTTGGGCTGTCACCGAAGAAACCACACAAACAGTCAAGCTGAAAACAATCACCAATAATGTGCCGAAAATTGAGAAGCTATTTTTAGGCACACTCCACCTCGATTTCGGTTGTTTCGGCGGCATCATCTTCGCTACCATCGAGGATGATTGGCGACTCAAACAGGTCTTCGGATTCATCCAAAGCATCCAGCAACCAGCTTGATGCAACCAGTTCGAATTCGTCCGTATCATCGTTATCAAACACAGTTTCTTCGGTGTCAAATCCATCGCTGAGCCCAATCGAATCGCCCCACAGCTCGGCAACCAAATCTTCATCAGCTTCCAGCGATGACTGCGTTCCTGGGAGCAGAAAACTGGCCGCCAAAAGAACCGCCAACAAAGCGACCACGGAGGCCACCAACCTGGTGCTGCGTCGGTGAGGTCGACCAAGCGATTGATCTGAACGACTTGTCGTTTTAAGACCCTGCGACTCTCGGCTCGCCAAACCGACTTTGCTTGTTTGACCAGCATGATCTTCAAAGCCAAGACCGGCAGCATCGCTTCTTGGGCCGCTACCTTTCCTGAAGGCTGCATCAAGGAGTTGGGTTCCGTTGACGGCACGAACTACGGCGTCGCGCATCGATTGATCTTCGCCAAGCTCTTCTTCAAAAGCCAGCGCTTCATCAACCGACATCTCGTTTGCCACGTAGCGAAGAGCTCGCCAGTCGGCATCGAGATTTCGATCGGCATCACTAGAATTAGGATTAGAAAGATTCATCGTTTCGTTTCTTACTTGTCAATCAGTAGGGTGGAAGTCGTCGTGATCAAATAGAGGTTTGAGTTTTCTGATACTCGCATGCATGCGAGCCAGAACAGTACCCAGGGGAATATCTAACTCTTCAGCAATTTCGCGAAACTTAAGTCCTTCGTAAATTCTCTTTTTCACAATCAGTTGTTGGTCAGGGCTCAATTCGGCAATCGCCTGTTGAACCAAGACCACCCTCTCGTCGTCCAGCATGGAAGTTAGCTGGTTACGAGGGTGACTGTGAATCATCTCAATCCGCCAAGCCACCTTTTCCTGGTGTCTCTTGGACACCGACCCTCGTCGCTTAATCAACATCGCTTCGTTAAAAGCAACGCGGAACAACCACGATTTGATCGAGCCAAGATCCTTGACAGAATGGCCCTTCTCCATCAGCAGCAAAAATGATGATTGCATCACATCGCCAACCAAATCTGGATTGCGCAACACTCCAATCAGAAACCGCTCCAAAGCAGAGGCGTGCTGTTGATAAACGGCTTCGATTTGTTCAGTGCTGAGCTCACTCACAAGTTGTCGTGAATCATCCATTGGAGGAGGCACCAATGCCCACACTTTGCGGACATCTCATTGATGCTTAGAGAGCGAAATTTATTGTTTTTTATCGGTAAACCACAATCACCGAGGTTTTACTGGGATTTTCAGTTGAAATTCGTGCCAAAATAGTCACCTTGGCTGTTCAAGATCAAGCTCGATTGCCATGAAACTCGAAACAGTCGAAAGCCATATTACCCGAACCCTGTAACAATCTAACCGTAACAATAGAACCAACGTTTCGAAAATCGACATCCATTGTTCGAAACTATGCAAAGGGCTTACATTATGGGTCGTTATTACGCAATTTGTTCGCAATCCCAACCCCCTTCAACATTTTCGCAGGTCTGAACAGCTTTGTTTATCGGTCCGATTTTTTCCCGCGAAGCCGTCGTCGCTCCGCGCCGCCCACGCCATTTCGTGATGCGAGTCGTTTATGCGGTCTCATTGCTACTGCTAATTTGCACAGCGTGGCTGATTCTTACCAACACGCAGGCCATTCGCAATGTTGGTGACATGGCGAGATTCGGTTCGATTCTGTTCCAAATCCTCGGCCCCCTGCAACTCGCCTTGATCATGTTCCTGTCGGCCACTCAAGCCGCCAGTAACGTCGCGATTGAAAAAGACCGCGAGACGTTGATCTTGTTATTGATGAGCCGGATGACCAATAGCGAACTGGTCTTGGGAAAACTTTTCTCCAGCCTCCTCAACATTGGCGTGATGCTGTTGACCAGCCTGCCAATCTTCATGCTGATTGTGCTTTTCGGTGGAACCTCGTTTTCACAAGTCGGTTGGACTTACGCCGTCACCGCAATCACCGCTTTCGCCGCCGGCAGCCTCGGCGCGACAACAGCATTCTGGCGAGAGAAGACATTCCAAACATTGGCTTTGGTTGCCATGGCGATGGTGTTCTGGATCGGAGCCGTCGAGGGCTTGGCGATTGCCAACATCGATCTCTTGGGTGTGACTGGAACTCAGATCGCAGCTGCAGCTAATCCGTTTCGCGCAATCGTTGCCGCCAGCCATCCAACCGTCACTTCGACTTGGCCAACTCAAGTGGTGCCTTACCTTGGTGTCGCGGCCGCCATTGCTGTTTCACTTTGCCTGATTGGCATCGTCCGGGTTCGTCGCTGGAATCCCAGCCGTGACGTTCGTGTCGGCCAAACGAAAGAAGACGCCGACGAAGTCAACGTGGACATGTTTACCGGCGAAGTCATCGGTGTCGTTGACGGTGAGACCAATACCAATTCAATGGCCGCGGCGGCTGCTGCGGTCGCCAGCGTGACTGGCAAAAGTGCGGTTGCTGGATCCGAAAAACATCGTACTGGCCATGTGGATTCTCGCGGTCGCCAGCAAGATTTAAAAAGCCGTCGAGTCTGGGATAACCCCGTCCTCTGGCGAGAGGTTCGCACTTGGGCTTATGGACGAAAGATCCTGTTCATTCGTGCAGCCTATTGGATGTTGGCAGCCTTTGTCTTCTTCGCACTTTTCACCATGGTCAACTCCGGCGAAGCACTTCGGACCACTGCGGATGCCGGCGTCTCAATTCCAATCGCCGCCAAACCTCTGGCCCCGTTCATGCTGCTGAGCCTTGTGATGGTCAACGCATTGGCAGTGACCTCGGTCACCACCGAACGTGATGGTCGAGCCCTTGATCTGCTTCGCGTGACGGACATTTCGCCAAAAGAGTTTCTGTTCGGCAAGATTGGCGGCGTGCTGACGATCTCCCTGGACATGATCCTGTTGCCGTTGCTGATGTGCGGGTTCTTGTGTTACTCCGGCGTGATGTCGGCAGAAAACTGGCTGTATTTAATCGTCGGATTCTTAACGATGAACGTTTTCGTCGTTGTGTTGGGCATTCACTGCGGCATGTCGTATGACGGAAGCCGGCAAGCCATTGGTGTTAGTCTGGGAACCGTCTTCTTTCTATTCCTCGGTGTCGTGACAAGTATGATCATGATGATTTCGTTCACCGGCAGCGCGACGGCTCAGCTTGCTCCATTCCTGGCTTGTCTGATCGGTGGTGCGATTGGATTGTATTTGGCGTTAGGCAGAAACACGCCCTCCCCTGCTTTGGTACTTGCTGCGGCGATTCTTCCTCTGGTCATGTTTTATTCGATCACCAGCGCACTGCTTGAGAGCTACCTCGCGGTGCTCATCGCGATTGTCGGCGCCTATGGCTTTACCACTATCGCCATGATGATTCCGCGATTGAACGAATGGCTGGTATCCAGCGAGCGGTCCAAGACCGGCAGCGATGGATAACTTTTTTGAGTTGTGGCCGTGGCTGGTCACCATGATCGTGTTGATGGGATGCAGCGGATTCTTTTCCGCCAGCGAAGCGGCTTTGTTTTATCTCCGCCCGCGCGATCGACAAGCCATGAAGTCGGGCTCGGCGGGTGACAAAGTTGCCGACCAACTAATGGAAACACCAGACCGGTTGCTATCAGCAATCTTGTTCTGGAACCTCGTGATCAATATCGCTTATTTCACGATCAGCTCCATTTGCGCCATTCGCATCGAAAGCAATTCTGGACAATCGGCAGCCGTCGTGTTCGCGATTCTGACATTGCTGGCCATTATCTTCTTCAGCGAGATGATGCCCAAAAATGTGGCCGTACTCCGGCCCAGAATGTTGGCAGGTGCGTTTAGTATTCCACTGTCGTTTGCGATCAAGGTCGTTGATCCAATCATGCCCTTTTTACGCAGCGTCAACAATATTTCGCAGCGACTGATCTGGCCCGGCTTCCAACCCGAAACTTACATGGACGTCGGTGATCTTGAGAGTGTCATCGAACACTCGGCTGACAACGTGGCGATGATCAAGCAAGAAGAGATCGTGCTGCAAAACATTGTCCAGCTCTCTAACATTCGCGTCGATGAATGGATGCGACCACGAACTCAGTTCGTCACGTTTCAGCCTCCTGTTTCCAAAATCAACCTCGTGGAGCACGGACTTCCTGCCAGCGGTTATCTGCTGGTCTCCGAATCAGACAGCCTGGAAATTGAAAAAGCCATTCGACTGGACAATCTGTATCATCTGCCCGATGAAGAAATTGAGAAACTGGCTGAGCCCGTTCTTTACCTGCCTTGGTGTTCAACAGTCGCAGAAGCCTTTGAGAAAATGTCACACCGGGATCGTGAAGTCACGGTCGTTGTCAACGAGTTTGGCGACACCATTGGTATTCTCACGATTGAAGACATCCTCGAATCCGTCTTTAGCTATTCACCGAGCCGCATTCAACGTGTGCTCGACATGGAGCCAATCGTTGAAGTCGAACCGGGCAAGTGGCAAGTTCCTGGCATGATCAGCTTGCGCCGCGTGTCTCGCTATTTCGATGTCGAAATCCCAGAGACTTCCAGCGTGACGGTTGGCGGAATTTTGCAGGAAACCATCCAACGACTCGGACAAACGGGCGACCATTGCCAATGGGGTCCTTTTGAGATGACGGTTGTCGAAGCGGCTGTTCGCGGTCACATGCTGATCGAGCTTTCACTTTTGGCAAATGATGAGCATCACACGGAGGACGATGCATGATCTTCTCCCTGTTTCTGTTAGTCGTTGGAATTCTCCTCAGCGCGTTCTTTAGCGGTAGTGAAACTGGTTTCTATCGAGCCAGTCGCGTGCGTTTGGTGATTGCCAATCTCGAAGGCGATCGGATTGCGCGATTTCTACTGAGACTGATCAACAATCCGGCCCTGTTCGTAGCCACCACGCTGATTGGAAACAACGTCGCCAACTACCTGACAAGTTTGGCGATGGTTTTACTGACGCAATCGATTTCCAGTTCGAGTTTCGCGGAAATGGTCGCTCCTGTTGTGATGTCGCCAATCCTTTTTGTTTACGGCGAACTGTTGCCAAAGAACCTTTT
This sequence comes from Laminaria ephemera, assembly GCA_036873875.1. NCBI lineage: Eukaryota > Phaeophyceae > Laminariales > Laminariaceae > Laminaria > Laminaria ephemera. The sequence goes on from JAYJMJ010150625.1 coordinate 27,729, forward strand.
CTTCCAGGCACCCAACCGGCTACTGCGATTGGCTGGTCCAGTGTTTCTGTGCTTCTCCGTTTTGTTTGCTCCCGCCGTTGCACTCCTTTGGGCGCTTAGCTTGTTGCTGGAAAAAGTCCTCGGCCAATCGCCTAACCGCGTTCAGTTGACACTGGCTCGAAAAGAGTTGACGCAAGTCTTTGAAGAAGGGCAAGAACTTGGCTTGCTGCATCCATCGCAGCGATTGCTCGGTCAACACTTTTCCATTTTTGCTTCGACTCCTGTCAGCGAAGCGTGCACGCCGATTTCGCGAATCAATTCGCTGCCAGAAAACTCTCTACAATCAGAAATTCAGAAACTGGCCAGCAAGAAACAGCAGCCCGACGTACCCATCTACAGCGACAGCAAAGCGAATTTGGTTGGATACGTCCGCACCATCGATGTCTTGATGTCGCCCGACATTTCTCAACCGGTCGATAACGTGAGACCGCTGATCAAAATTAATGGAACTGAACTGGTAGGCGAAGCGTTACTACAAATGCAATCCAAGCGAGAGACGATCGCCAGTGTCGTCAATCGGCAAGGGCGGATCATTGGGACGCTGTCTATCGATCAACTGACCAACCCAATTCTGCAAGGACAACTTGGATCGTTGCGAAGATAGCTGATTGATTAACCAGCGACACACATCACAACAAAGTAGGCCGGACCAAGGAGCAGCGCGACGACGCTCCGGCAATCGCTCTCGCGGAATTGCCGGAACATCGTTGCGATTGACCCGGCTACTTCTGCCTCTCTGTCAAAACCAACATTATGGCCCGTATAACCGGTTTATCCCTGCAAACCAACTCGCATAAACGGACGCCCAAGCGAAGGAATCATGATTGCGATCAATTCGAGTCGACAGAGACATAGAGTTGCATGGATTCAATCCACATTCACCACCACTGGGCATTCTTGCAATGCCAACTCTCGCGCACGGGATTCCGCTATGAGCACTGAAAATTCTGACTTGCAGACTTCGTTTGAAGATCGCCGTGACCGTTCATCATCACAGCTGCAAAATCATGGGATGGAGCGCCGCCAATTTTCCGACGGTCATTCGAATCTTTCTCCCGAAGCAGCCGACCTTGGCCGTGCAGTCGATCAATACAAATTAGTCCACCGTCGTCGCTATGTTTCGTACGAAGAACTGCTCAACATCGTCAAGACATTGGGCTACGAGAAAACTGGCAACTAGCTCGTTGGCGATCGCTTCCACAGCGACCTTCTTACCAAGAGACTGACTCCTCACATTGCCTCGTCTCCAGAAACGATGACTCGGCCCAGAGTTAAAACCGAGTGATGTACAAAGCAATGATGTACAAAGCAACTGCTCACGCACGTACATATACGTACGTAACGAGAATCATCATGACAAGCGTTCTTTCACTGGTGACAAACAGCTACTAAAAGTAGCTTCTACCTCCATTGACAATATCAAGTAAGATATCGATGGGGAATCATTGAAGAGCTGGGACCTCTGCCTGCGCCCCCATTATGCAAATGGCCCCATGGCAAGATAGACGTGGCAAGCGAAAAAGACAAAACTCAATCACAACAAAGTGCATTCGAATCCTACGAGGAATGGTCACTCAAGACGAGCGATATTCCTTGGGGCGATTTCGGTGAGGGTGACGAATGGCATTTTAATGCCGGCGACTTGCTCGGTCGTTACCAAGTCATTAGCGAATTAGGAGCTGGTGGTTTTGGCCATGTTGTCAAAGCAAACGACCCGAAGCTACGACGAACCGTCGCCATCAAAGTTCCCCGGCTTGAACGGGTCGCGGAAAGCAAAGAAGCTTTTGTTGAGGAAGCTAGATCTCTCGCTCGTCTTGACCATCCGTCAATCGTTCGAGTATTTAACGTCGAAGAGACGGAAGATGGAACTCCGTTTGTGGTCATGGAGTACGTTGATGGCCAAACGTTGAGCGAGTTACTGAGCGCAGGTGGGCTAACTTATGAGCAAGCGTCGGCTCACCTTTTGCAAGTCGCACGCGCCCTAAGTTACGCGCATCAGGAAACGGTCATCCATCGAGACATCAAACCAGCCAATATCATTGTCGCCGATGGTCTCGCTAGATTGATGGACTTCGGCATGGCGCTGCATGACCTGACCCCAGAAGAGTCTTTAGTCAACGTGCCTCAGGGAACTCCATCCTTCATGGCACCGGAACAAATTAGAGGCGAAAACCATCGACTTGATTGCCGCACCGACGTTTGGGCCTTCGGCGTCATCCTCTACCTGATGATCTCAGGCACAAAACCGTTTGCTGGCAAAGACATTTTGGAACTCGCCAATGACATCTGCCACCGATCTCCCCGATCCTCAAGAGAGCTCAACCCAAATGCACCCATTGAGCTTGAACGGATCAGCATGAAGTGTCTTGAGAAGCGAATGAAAGATCGCTATCAAAACATGGCTGAACTGATCGAAGAGTTCGAGTTGCTTACCAATCGCTGGGACAGCGGCGAGTCTACCCAAGGTTCAACTGCGTTTCTGAAATTCGGTGCAACCGACTCGTTCAGGCTCAACGCAAACCAATCAAGCGACACGCAAGACACTGCGACAAACACGATCAACACGGGAGTCTCATTCGTTCCCAAAGGCCTCCGCTCATTTGACGAACAAGATGCAAACTTCTTTCTGGAGATGATCGCTGGGCCTAAGGACCAATCAGGAATTCCAGATTCCTTGCGGTTTTGGGCAAATCGATTGAAGAAGGACAGCAACGACCCGTTACCCGTGGGCCTCATCTACGGACCATCAGGTTGCGGCAAGAGTTCGTTTGTAAAAGCGGGATTGCTGCCACAATTGGAATCAGATGTCCGCACGATTTACCTCGAAGCGACTACTGACAAAACGGAATCGCAGTTGCTGGAAAAACTCTGTGTAGTTCAACCGTCTTTGTCATCCGCGAAGCTCGATGAGCTACCTCAAATATTTGGAAGAATTCGCCGAGGCAACGCCCTGATCGGCGACAAATTGCTCATCGTGATTGATCAGTTCGAGCAATGGCTTCACCAACGCTCGGAATACGATTCTCATCCTCTTACCCAAGCCCTCCGTCAGTGCGACGGGGAGAACCTGTCGGTCATCTTGTTGGTTCGGGATGATTTCTGGATGTCGATTTCGCAATTCATGGCGGCACTCGATGTAACTATTCAAGAAGGTGGAAACTCTTTAGGCATTCCGCTTTTTGATCGAAGCCATGCGAGAAAAGTACTGACCGGATTTGGTCGCGCATTAGGTGCGATTCCCGCAGGCAGCGCCGACGCAGATCAAAAACGATTCGTCTCCGAAGCAGTCAAGCAAATGGAGGCCCATGGTCAGATCATTCCAATCCACATCGCGATGATCGCGCAGATGATGGACGCCGATTCGTGGAACCTCAACTCGCTAAAGAAGATGGGCGGGTGGGAAGGGATTGGGATCCACTTTCTCGATAAGATTTTTGATGACAAACGGTTTTCTGGACACCAGGAAACCTGCCGAATTCTATTGACCAGTCTCCTACCCGACTCTCAAACCCCAATTAAGGGAGCCCAAAAATCAACATCGCAATTGGAGTCACTATTTGAGAAAGATCAAAAGCAAAACCTGAAACTCGTGCTGGATCTATTAGATCGGGAATTCAAGATCATTACCCCAGCAGAATCGACAGAGCAGGAAGCGAACTACCAGCTTGCCCACGATTCGCTGGTGCTTCCAATTAAGAACTGGATCGCCAAAAAAGACAATGAAACATGGCAAGGACGAACCAGAGCACGGCTTGGCAGCCTGGCAAAGCAATGGCATCTAAACGGTAGAGAAAACCGCTTTCTTCCGAGCTTGCTTGAGTTTGCCCCAATGCAATTTAGTGCAAGGGGTTATCAACGCAACGAAATCGAGAAGCAGTTCCTGAAGAAATCCAACCTTTACTACGCCGTTCGAGCCCTGTTGGCTAGTGCGGTAGTCGCCGCGATCGCTTGGGGTGTACACAACTTTCTACACCAATCGGATATTGGATTAGCGAAAGAGCGTATCGAACAATTCGCAACGGCACACCCTATGGAAAGTAATGCGAGAATGCAGTTACTAAAGGAGCATGAACCGTCGGACATCTTCAAGATCGTCAATGAGCACAGCGGAACTGACTGGGCGAACCGGACAAGTCTTCGGCACTTACTGGCCAAGGCACAGTTCTGCGAACCTGGCAATTTCCCACTCAAGGATCTTCTCGCAGCGGTTCGTGTGTCGCCGCGCAGCGAGTTCAAAAACATTGTTCAACAATTGAAGCGAGGGGCCGCACCGGAGTTTGGATTGGAAATCAGTCAGCGGCTAAGCAAGCAGTTTGGCTTGGCGGAATCCGACGACGAGCGTTTTCGGTTCGCAGTCGCTGCGATGCATCTTGGCAACACAAATCCGTTGACAGAATTTCTTGCATTCGCACCGGACCCTGAGCAACGAGAATTCTTCATTGAGACATTGCCTGTTTGTAATGGTGATCTTGGAGAAATCATTTCTCTACTGAGGCATTCGAAGGACGCTGCAATGCTAACCGCGGTCTGCAAGGCACTGGGATTACTTGAAGCCGACCAGTTCTCGGATGAAGAATTCCACCAATTGTCCACGAACGCGACATCGCTGTTTCTCAATTCTCCTTTCGGCAATGTCCATTCGGCCAGCCAGTGGTTGTTGGAGAAGAACAATATCCAATTGCCAAACGTCATTGGCGTATCGAAGCCAGGGTGGGAGGTTCGCCAGTTTGGAACGGGCCAGTCAATCACATTTGTTCGCATCCCCAAGCACGAATTCCTCATGGGTTCGGGGTTAACGCCAGCAGAACAAAAATTGTCTGTGAAAGAGATTCGACGCACAAAGATTGAGAAGGAATTCCTTGTCAGCGCAAAAGAAGTTTCCGTAGACCATTACGGAGACTTCGTTAAGTCGCTCAGTGTTGACAATAAAATTCGCCAAAGGTTCGAAAAAGCAAACAACACGAAACTCCAAAACAAAAATCTTCCGATTGCAAAAATCACAATGATTGAAGCAGCATTGTTTTGCAATTGGCTGAGTGTTCAAACGGGCAAGCGTCCTGTTTATGACTGCGAACAAGGGATAGGTAAAACGACGGTAGATGTTTTACCAGATTCTAATGGATACCGACTCGCTACGGTGATTGAGTGGGAAGCAATGAATCGAGCGGGCACCAATACCCGTTACTTCTTTGGGAATTCACTTGCAAGAATCGGTCAATATGCTTGGACTGGTGTTACGCCATACGACTACGACGGTAAAGCAGTTGGCCAACGGGGAGCCAAGATGCCAAATGATTTTGGCGTATTTGACTCACTGGGGAACACTTTTGAGTGGTGTGAGAACAGCTATGGAACGAGAGTTGACCACGCAGCGATACGTGGCGGTTCAACAGATTCAGAGCATCGCTATTTCCAGTCAGCAAGTTACTTCGATAGTGCGCTGACAGACTCGGGCGACGTCAACGGAATCCGATTGGTTCTCCATCTTGATTCGCAATAAACCACATCTGAACTAGGATAGATTGGGAAGGCAACAGCATCTGAGTGCGGCAAAAAATTGGGAATTAACATGAGCAGCTACATTCTTAGTGTTGAAGAGCAAACGCACTTTCAAGACGTTCTGCAGCGAAATGTCCAAGCCTTGCTAAAGGGCAAAAAAGGAATCTTGGGAGTTGGAATCGGACTCAAAGAGGCCGGAGGCGAGCTAACGGACACCGTTTCTATCTCTGTGCTTGTTGAGAAAAAAAATGACTCCAAGGCGCACAGGATTCCAAAATTCATCGAACGAGTGCCAACCGATATCGTGGAAGTTGGTTTAAGCGAAGATCAACTGCTAGGCATGCTCGGCAGTGAAAGAACCGAAAGATTTGATACCATTCAGGGTGGCATCGAGATCAACAATCGCAATCTTTGCAAGTACTCCGCAACGGTCCTCGGCGGTGTAGTTTTTTGCAAATCGAACGGCCAACCTTTAGGCATCACCGCGCAACATGGAATCGGATTCTTTGGTGGGACGAAACCACAAATCTACGACGAAGACTGTGAGTGCGGCTATTGCGATAGGCTTCGACAAAAGAGGAAGCTGACTGGTTTTATGAAATCGGCCAGAATCGGAGATCCGATCAACCAACCAAGCTCCTACGACAAGTCCAAAGAAATTGGAGAGCTATTTAAGACTGACACCGAATTGGACATCGCGCTAGTCAAGCTCAACAACAAACGCAAAAGCGAAGCCAAAATCCAAGGGATCGCCGACTTCATCGACAAGCCAATTCTTGCCACACTTAACATGGAAGTCGAGTGTTCCGGAAGGTACACGCAAACGAAGGGCAAAGTGGTCGGAATTTACCCTAAGTTTGCCGGACGGGCAGTTGTAAAAATCTTGTTCAAGTCCGGGTACGCTCCCACCCGAGGTGGAGACTCTGGAGCGCTCTGGCTTCAATCAGGAACGGCTAGGCCGATTGGAGTCCACACGACTCTGCTGAGCAAAATGCGAGGTGGCAAAAAAGTTCCCTACGCTGCTCTTGCCACCTGCGTATCGGAGCTGGAAAAAATCCATTCGGTAACATTCCAGCCTCCCGACTTCCGAAAGATGGCAAAGTCACTAAGTCGTTATCACACCGAGTTCGTGAAGTCGAAAAGGAATCTTTTCGCGCTAAAATACCGGGTTGGCAATTCAGGCCAGTCTGAGCCGTTGAGTATTGTTAAATACGATCATGAGTTCGACAAATTGGCGACCCAAACATTCACTGAAATTCGGCCTGTAGCCTCCGGCGTTGCCGCGACCTTATTTAAAAAGCAATTACAACTCGCATGGCGAGGGCCTGACAGTGACAAAATCTTCATGGCCAGAATCAATCGAAACCTGAAGACCAAACCCAAGATTAGATCCTATCAAATGCGAACTAGGTTTCGCCCCGCCGTCTGCACTTACAAGGATTACGTCTTAGTTGCCAATCTAGACTACACAACAGAAAGAGTTGAAATTGCCGTTAGCAAAGACGGCAAGTCGTTTTTTGAATTCCAGCTGGCGACCCCCAAAGGATGCAGTGGAATCTCGATGACAAATTTTCAAGACCGAGTCGTTGTGGCTTGGGTCGACAAACGCACCAAACAGATTTCGTTGAAGAAGATCTGGATATCTAACGACCATCTGTATGAAGAGAGCACTAAAAAACTTCCTTCAAGATATCAAATCCACGGCACGCCTTACCTTGAATCGGGATTGACCAAAGTGGTCGCTTTTGACGCCAACCGAAACGATGTTTCGAATTATGTCTCAAAGCTGTTTCTTGCCTTCACTTCCACGATGGGAAGCTTGCAAATCTTGGAATCGACTGATGGAACCCAATGGAACGAAGTCTCAAATTGTGCGCGACCTAGCTCATTCTCTCCATCACTGTTGCATCACGAAAACCGAATCATCTGGACCCGTCAGACCGATGAGTCTTTGCAAGGCATTTAGGTAAGCAAACGACTTCGCGGAATTTGTTGGCCATTTAAAACCAATCGCAGAAGCGACGGCATCCGCACAACAAGAATTGGGAGCTGCTGTCCAATCGACAGATGCCGTCCCTCCGGGACTTAGTAAGATGATCTTGCGTTACCTCGGACTCACGTCCGAGGCTATCGGATGCCGTCGCCTCGCGACTCTCCAGAAATCCATTGAGGCTGCTGAGCGAAGAAAAAGAGAATAAGAGGATAGTATTTTTTCATGATAAATTAATTTCCATGGGGCACTGATGCTACCTTTGGTTCAACGAGGAAAATGGGTCACTAAATTTCATGCAGAGTTCCAAGGAGGGGTGTGGAGAAACCGACCCACTAACTAGATTCTGCGAAGAGCCAGGTGAGCAAGGCTCACCCTGAAGCTGCGTGTGAGTACGTAAAAAAACGCAGACCGTCAATTGGCCTGCGTCTCGCCGTAAGTAACTGCAGCAATGACTGCCAGCTAATTAAAACCCACTTGGTACTGTGTAACAAATTGGTGGAACACCACAGTTTTCTCTAGTCGGATCGAGAGGCAGTTTGGCACAATTCCTTTTTTCACACTTACAAAAACTTTCGCACAATTCAAGATCCGCGCCAGAGCATCCGGCACACGCCGTCAAACAAGTCGTGTATTTCGACATACAACTTTGGTCATCCACAATTTCATTGGGGCCAATCGGCGAGTTGTTGTCTACGATCGGCTCATTGACGATCTCTCCGTCAATCACCTGAGTCGGATTAAAAATGGGAACTGCCCCATTCTCAACAATCGGGTACATCGTGCCAATCACATTTCCACCAACCGCTCCGCAGCAAGAATTCGTTGGATACGAAACCATGGGTGACGGCACAACCAGGTTTGGTACTACCGAGCCCGACACTACTGGACTCGACATTATTGACGATGCCATAGCCATGCTGTTTCCACAGCAAGCTGATGTACTGGGTGCAACCATTTGCATTGGCGCCTGGACTCGAAAAGAAGCCCTGTTCATTGGAACAAAGTTGGTTGGGCAACATTGATTTGCCCGCCGCATCCGAAACAATTGCGCCTCAGCAGATGTTGAAGCGAAATGGGTTGATGCAACGACAACGACGATCGTTACCATCAGATAAATTCTTGATCGAAACACTTGAGTCTCCTATTAGTTAGTACAAAGCTCTTCAAAAATGCACGAGTCGATTATCCACGAATCAACTGTGAGTCTCAAGGACGCAAAAGTCACTAACAATCATAAGTACCTACGTACGTACGCCAAAAGCATATGAAGGTGAAGCAGGGCTGACGAACCAAGCCGTTCGGGCTATCGCTCAAACGGCTGGAAGAAAAAGCTAGTTCGTCAGCTCAGGGACAAATCGCACTACCAGGATCAAAAAGAATTACCAAGGCGATCGTTTACTGATCAAGCGAAGCAACGCGAGTGTCCGCCTCTTCGATCTGTTGAGCCAGTTGCTCAAACTGCGGAACCTGTGGGAATGCCTGTTGGGCTCGTGCGAGCGTCAGACGTGCTTGAGAATTCTGCCCAGCTAACAGCTGAGCTTGGCCTAAGCGAAACAAGACTTCACTGCCTGATCCGCGTTTTCGCGACGCAACCTCTAGCAGTTCAATCGCTGGCCCATGTTGCTGCAGCGACATTAGCGCTACGCTTTTCATGATGACTGCGTTCTCTGGCTGGGCATCTGGCGGAAACTGATTGAGCAATTGCTCAACGGCCGCCAGCGAACGCATCGGCTGGTTGAGTCGACCATAAACTTGAGCGATCTGAATTTGGATGTCTTGCCGATTGGAATCAAATCCAATCGCTCTTTGATAGTCACCCAATGCGCCAGCTAAATCACCTTTGGCAGCCTTGGTCTTTCCATTGAGAAACCAAGCCGATGCCAGCTTGTGATTCTTTTCCAAACTTAGTTCGGCATGACGCTGAGCGGGTAACCATCGCCCAGCTGCAAGATAAAACTCACCGGCTTCGACATGCAACTGAGCATCTCCGCCAGACATTTCTACTGCCCGTTCCATTGTTTCAATCGCGAGGCCAATTTCGCCATCGCTGTATTGAGTTCGAGCCAAATTGGCAACAATCCGATAGTCCGTTGGAAGCTCGCGAGAGGCCCGTTGAAAAAACGACTTGGCTTCTGTCAATGCTCCGTTGCGAGTCGCTTCAAAGGCTTCACTAACAGCATGTCTGGCTGACGCGATTCGAGTTGGCTCCGATGAACGATTCGTCATCGAATGCCCGCCACCAAGGGGCAACTTAAAGGACTGACAGCCGCTCAATCCAATCACGCCACAGAACAGCACCATCGCTACGCAAAGCTTGCGCGCGGGCTGACCGAGGTAGCCCCATGACTCGCTTGAATCATGGGCTTTTGTAAAATGCGATCGGCAACTCAACAGGTCGCTTCCTTGCTTCCAATGGAGTGGTGTATTGGGTTTGCCAGATTGCCGTCAAAAGTGGCTTGTGGCATCCCGAGATAGACGAGGTTCTTTTAGCAGTGGTGGGTCACTGAATCTATATCGGAATAAATGGAGCGTTCCCGTTATTCGTTTCTAACGTCAAACCTTAAATCTATTGCCAGCAATCAGGTAGCTAGCAGATAGTGTTGGTCCAGCGAGTTAGAATGGTGGCTCAAATACCTAAACACAACCTTCTTCAAGCACTTTGTAATGACGGCGACCTACGAACGATCTGGATTAAAATTCATGTATCCAGAAACCTGGAAACTGACAGATCAGCCAGATGACCCACTACCACGCGCGATTACTTTAGAGGCTCCTGATGGGGGAGCGATGTGGGCGGTGCATCTGTATCCAACGGATTTCTCAGCCGAAGAAGCGATTAAGGAAGCCATCAAACCGCTTCGAGAAACGTACGAAGACCTCGAAGTCTCTAAATCGGAAAACGATTTTGCTCAGACGGATAAACCAGCATTTGAGGCAATGTTCTTTTGTCTCGACTTTCTTATTCGCACGAAATTGCAAGTCATCAGCACGCCAGAGTACGTTTTACTGTTCTGGTATCAAGGCGAAGACCGCGAGTTTGAGAAACTGGAGATGGTCTTCAAGGCGATTTCAACGAGCCTGCTGCAATCGGTTGATAGGTAAAAACGAACCGATCGATGGGCGGGACAGTTCTTAATCGCAAAGCGATGGCATCTGACAGCCTAGGGTTTTAACCCTAGGAAAATGGGCGATTCCCGTTTTTCCGCCCCAGTTGATCGGCCGCTTGGCGGCCGATCAACTGGGGCGGGGCTGATGTCCTTGGAACCTGGGGTTATAACCCCAAGCTATCAAATGCCGTGCCTTCGGCACTAACTAAAGAAGATAAATCAATTCCGAAACACCGAATCCAATCCCCAACCACCAAGCTCAATTCATTGCCCTGAAAACCTGCTACTTGATGACAACTGGTAACGACTACCGGTAAAAATTACACGGTCCTACGTTTCGTTCAGCCACGCGAAGAATTCTGACAGCACCGAGCGGTGTAAATCTAAGCAAAAGCTGGGCTTAGCGGATTCACAGTCAAAATCGATTGCGAATTCGCACTCTGGCATAGCAGCTGCTTTATGGCTTTATCGAATCGCAAGATTCAATTCCGATCGCAGGCTTCATCCCGAACCTCGATCAAATTGAGGGACCGACGTTCAACCTGCACAAGGAAGTCAACCGTGGATCTAAGGCACACCATCAGACAATGGAACTAGCTACTTAAAGACGTAGCACCGCCAGCTTTTCACGGACAAGGGCTTGGGCAACTTTCACAGCAAGTTGTCCAAGCTCTTTTTTTGTTGCGCGACAATCACTGGTGCAATGGATGCTGTCGATGCTGTTAAGGACCGGGGCTATCGCCCAAACGGCTGGTTAAAAATGCGATCAATACAATTCATACGCCAGGCGCGCTCGCCATGCAGCCACCACCAACGAACGACTAGGATTCAATTCCCAAATCCGCCAAAGACAACAATGCGTGAAATTCAACGCCGACGCCTGCGAAAATCTTAGCCGACTCGGTCCCGCGATCGATAATCGTAATCAAGCGATCAATCTTCAGGCCGTATTCGCGAGCGTGTTCAATCGCTCGAAGCGAACTTCCCCCCGTCGTCACGACGTCTTCAAGCATGACGGCGGTTTGACCATCAGCAACTGGCCCTTCAACCATCTTCTTCGTTCCGTAGGCCTTAGCTTCTTTGCGAACAACGAAACCCTTAATGTTCTTCTGCTGTTGCCAGGCAACAGTGATCACAGAAGCTGCAATCGGAACGGCTCCCAAAGCCATCCCGCCAACAGCGTCGGGCAACTGATCACCGATGACATCCAACATGCCTTCGGCGATCGCATTGGCAGATTCGCCATCGAGAGTCAACTTGCGGCAATCAAGATAGAAACTTGCTTTCTTGCCTGAGGCCAGCGTAAAGTCTCCAAACTCCAGCGCGTGCTCGTGAACCAGTTCGATTAATCTCTGTCGGTTATACAACCTTGCCTCCATTAAAATCGGTGTCGTTGCCGAATTAGACGTTCTGTGGAAGCAGTTTAGCATGAAAGTGGCTGAGGCTTCCAGCCGCAGCGGGCGCGCGGTCACTGCGGCTGGAAGCCACAGCCACTTACGACGTACCAATTCCACACAGGTTCTTCGAAAACATTTCGGCTACAATCTTGCACATCTAACTCTGCCAACGAAGACGCCTCTCGAACGCGACCACTCAACCTCTTACCTAACTCCCAGTAACACAACCTTGACTGACCATCCTCAAAAAGAATCAACCGACGAACCGGCACCGCTAATCGTGCTGGTCGTTGATGGTTTGAACGCGGCGATGTTGGGACCGTACGGCAATACGTCGGTCGAAACGCCGTCCTTCAATCGACTAGCGGCCCGATCAATCTTGCTCGACTTTGCGATCGCTGAATCTCCGCGCTTGGCAGATTTCTGCAACGCTTGGTGGGATGGCACGCTGACCGCCAATCAAAGCCTGTTGGTCTCGGATGATGAATCCGTTTCTCGAATCGCCGCGGATCATTTCGACCGGATCATTGAAGTCAATAAAGCCGACGCGACTAAACTTGCCGCCGAGCCTGGGGCGACACAAGCGGCAAGGTTCTTTGTTGAAGCCATCGCAGCTCTTGAGTCAATTGAGCCAGGTGATCTTTGTTGGTTGCATTGCCAAGGGCTTGCCGGAGCGTGGGACGCTCCCTATGAAATGCGAGAGTTCTTTGCGGATGAAGAGGACCCTGAGCCGCCGACTTCGCCGCAACGGCCGATCGCAGATTTCGATGCCGCAACTGGCGACCCAGACGAATTGCTTGGCTATCAACAATCAGCCTACGCTCAGATTGCACTGCTAGATGATTTTCTGGGGCTGCTGCTTGAACGCATCGAGGCCAACCCGCTGCTGCGTGGCGCGGGATTGGTTGTGACTTCTCCGCGAGGCTATCCATTGGGCGAACATGGCGCCGTCGGTACGTGGAACAATTTGTATAGCGAATCCCTTCACGTGCCGCTATTTCTCAAACCGGCATCGAACAAAGACTTTGCGGGCCATCGCAACCAATGGGTGATGCAAACGCCGCAAATCAAAGAACTGATCAAGCTGCACTGCGATGGATCTGATTTGAACAGTGATGAGCAGGCGTTGCCTTGGCCAATCAAGAGTTCAGACGACGAAATAGCAGCCGGTGAATCTCAGGCAGACCAGACAAACAAATACGCCTTCTCATCTGTCGAGCATGTCACGAGCTTGCAATCATCTGATTGGAAGATGATCGTTACCCGCCAACCAGAACGCGTTGAAGAGATCCGACTGTACTCCAAGCCCGATGATCGCTGGGAAGTCAACGATGTTAGTAGTCGTTGCCCGCAAGTCGTTGAGGAAATGCTCGACGCTTTGCCATAGTCTCCTACTGGCCGTGTTCGAAAAGAGGCGAACATCGCTCCGGCTAAAACCGTTACTACAAATGGTGAACGGGGCGCTAACGAGGCAGAGCCTCGACGGCATTGCGTCCCACGGCAGAGCCATGGGACGAGAGTAGATTAGCAGCCGCTTCGTTGGCATTAACCAACAGTCGTGGCCATCGCCAACTCGGGCACTTCGTACCCAGCACGATATTCACGCTTGAGAAACTTGTTGGCTTTTGCGGATCCGTCACCCACAAATTGACCTTCATCGTTAAGCGTCAACATGGAGCTGAGTTTGATCGCTTCGTCATCGAGCTTCATGCCATGCGCGTTGAGATGCGTGTCTGTTTCTTTCAACAGCGACTGCCATTGCTCAAGCCCAACTTCATTTGCTTCGTCTCGTGAAAATTCGGAGCCTGCTTGGAAGGCAATGTTTGCCATGTTGCACCAACCAGTACTCGCATGCCCGACTTCGACTTCAGCGTTTAGCATTGATCGATCGCCAGCTCGCACCGCGTCGATAAAGTTTTGCTGATGACGAACATCACCAGATGATTTACCAAACTCTTTGATGACCTTGCCGTCATTATCGATCGCTTTTCCTTTCCCACGCTGACCGTGATACTCTCCGCCTTCACAGTACGCAACGTAACCTGATGATGGCCCAGGGTTCTTGGGACTACGTTTTCCTTTGGGAACTTCTGGCAGATTAGAGAGTCCAATCACAACTGGAATTCCGCCGGTGTCAAAGTAAGCCACATGAACGTTAGGAGTTTGTCCAGCATCATCCCAAACAACACGTCCGCCACCGCCCATGATTTTCTTCGGCAAATTCACCGAGTCCTGAAAGACGACATTGCGAACATCGTCGAGTACATGAACACCCCAGTTGCCCATTTCACCCGAGCCCGTATTCCAATCCCAGTGCCAATCGTAATGCAAATTCTTGCGCAGGACAGGAACATCTTGGGCAGGGCCTAGCCACAAATCGTAATTAACATCTTTTTCAATCTCACGCGGCTTGTCGCGTTTCCCGATCGAGCCACGAACGCCGTAACGGTTGACTCGAGCAGCCAAGACTTTGCCGAGCGTTTTGTCTTCGTGCAAAAAACGCTTCGCTTCTTCCTGCATCGGATCACTACGCTGCTGAGTTCCGATCTGACAAATCTTGTCGTATCGACGCGCTGCGGCGACGGTTTGATCACCTTCCCATTGCGAATGCGAAAGTGGTTTTTCAACGTAGACATGCTTGCCTTTTTCCATCGCCCAGATGGCGGCTAGGCAGTGCCAATGATTACAGGTGGCGACCACCACTGCATCGATATCTGGATCGTCCAGCATTTCCCGCATGTCAGTCCAAGTCTTTGCTTTTGGATACAGCTCGCTCGTCTTGGCGACACGTTTTGCATCAGGATCACATAACCCACCAATATTCACGCCTTCGACTTTGGAAAACTGGCTCATCAGTTGGTTGCTTCTGCCACCACAACTAATGAAGCCAACGTTAACTTCTTCGTTAACATTGGCAGCCCACAATCGACGTGACGGGAGTGTGGTAACGGCTGCTGCAGCGAGCCCTGTATAAATAAAGTTCCGACGATTCATAAAAGCCATGTTCAAATACTTGATATTGATTCGTTAACAAAAAATGGATCAACGAAAATTATAACCGGTCAAATTGACAGCGTAAAAACGAAAAGTCCCAAATACCATGTGGCAAAGCTTTCAATCTCGTGAACCAAACGCGATGTGGCACCTCTAATCGTGCATATTAAAGCCAATTGCGAAAAATTTACGGACAAGCGTTGCTTGGTAAAACTTCTCGTAAACGGCGAAATATGGTGGCTGTAGCTTAATTTGGTAGAGCACTTGTTTGTGAAGCAGGTCGGTGCCGGTTCAAACCCGGTTGGTCACCCATGGTAAAATGGTAATAATGGTAGCGAGACTCGACGACTTGAATACTTAGCCACAAGCCAATCCTTAGCAGCATCCAGTTGTTATTTGGAATTCAACTAAGAAGGAGAATCGATTCATGGTAGCCCAAGTGCTTCAGCGGCCAACACTGGTTTTGAACCGCAGTTGGCAACCCGTCAACGTTGCGACTGTCGCGCGAGCTTTGGTGCTGGTGTGGAGCGATTCAGCCCGAGTTGTCGACCCAAGTGATTACCAGTTGTATGACTGGAATGACTGGTCTCAATTGCAGCCAGCAGAAGGTGACCCGTTCGTTCAATCCGTTTCGCAACGGATCTGTGTTCCCGAGGTCATCACGCTGACTAAGTTCAATCGATTGCCAACCACAACGGTTGCTTTCAGCCGACGCAACCTGTTCAAGCGTGATCATTACACGTGTCAGTATTGCGGTACACGGCCGAAGAACGATGAGTTGACGATCGACCATATTGTCCCTCGCTCACATGGCGGTGGGTCAACTTGGGAGAACTGTGTATTGGCTTGTATTCGATGTAACCATCGCAAGGCCGACCGCACGCCTAAGCAGGCGAACTTGAAGCTTTCAAAAGTTCCAATCCGTCCGAACTGGTCTCCAACTTACTCTCGTTACGAAGCTCGTTACGAAAGTTGGACCAAGTTCATTAGCGACGCATACTGGAACGCTGAGCTTGAGCAGTAGAACGCTCGGGCTGACCTTCGCACAACTTGTGAACGCGGTGATCGTTTTATCACACGCGTTTGCTCGTGGGGCGAGGAATGTAAGCTTTAACAAAA
>JAYJMJ010150731.1:0-17262 GCA_036873875.1 Laminaria ephemera
ATTTTGCTAACTCACGCTCTCGCGCTTTCCGCAAGTCAATTTTTAACACAAGAAAAAGTCCCTACGAGTACGAGTATTCCCTCGGGGGGGCTCGAACCCGCGATATCGAACCCGCGACATTGACCTTTGAGTGGTTACGCGGTTAACCCACTAGACCATCGGGGAGTCTACGGGGGGTTGTACTGGCCGACAGTCATTTCTACAGTAATGCCTCCAGTACTGTTCCCTGCAACGTTCCCTGATACTTATGGTGGTAAGCTGGTCACCCTGTACTGTTAATACGATCAACTTCCCGATAAAGGTATGTTGAATATAGTACGCCGGCGAGAAGGAACAACCGCTAGTCTCGCCGAATATTACATTTTCCCGCATCTAGAGTAAGATACCCAGTGTACTCAAGCGTAACGACTGCGCACCAACTAGATACTAGTGGACCGCAAAGTCCATACTCCAATAAGATGTACAATAGAAACTCACGGGAAACCTATGGGATATATTTTTTCCAGGCAAAATACCTGAAGAACAGCCAAGGAGAATCGTTTGATAGCACCGCTGTTCAAGCGAAGTAGGTTCGGTTTGGTGGGGCAATGTTGTAGGCAAGTTTTCGGCAGACCAAACGTCATCAATCGAGTCCCCCATGTACATTGTTTCGTTGGCCTTCCGATTAGTTTTGGTGCACAATGTACTCCGGTGACTAACGAATTATATTGTTCCTTCTCGTCCGTATGTAATGCGAGCTCTGACAAAACATGCGTTTACTGATAATTGGGGTGAAACCGCCTACTGGCATCGCATGCCTGAATATACAACGATCCTGAGCGGTATGACTGCGTAAAGCGCGATGCCTTTTTCGGGTGGCAGATGGTGCCACGCTCATTAAACCACCAACGTCTATGTTAATATGTGTTATGTGTTAATTACCAGTATGTGCTACGGCGAGGGGGGCACGTCAGCGCTTGAATCCATCCAACGGACAGGACTCAACTGAAATATACCCAAGAATGCATTTGCAGCCCCTTTTATGCTGGACCTGTATTTCTTTGGTGTGTGGCCCATGGTATCGTTCGATTTATTACCGGGTTGGGCGTTCATTTGGTTCCGAAGTCGGTGGTTGGGTTAGATATAAGCCTCCCCATTTGGGGAACAGCAACAAGAGGATGTAGCCCCTCTGCCAAGCCTTTAGCCTGTTGTATGACATGATATGTGGTTAGAACAGCGAGTTCGAAGTACCAAGAGCGCACAATGCCGGCCATGGGGGGTCCTGAGGGATCCCATGGGTTCTCGCAAGACATTCGGAGGATCGCGGACGACGATCGGTCTATCCCACCTGTGCTTTGCACGTGCGGGGGCCGCTATGCACCTACCACCAACTGTGGGTATATGAACAAGGGATGGTTGAAACACGACAAGACCTGATGGGTCTCATTCCTATTATCAGCCACCAAATTGTCATCGGAAAATACTCATGGCGGTTCACGTTCTGTACGTCGTTCGTCGCTGTCATGTTTTCTAAGGTAAAACTGTTTTGTGCTCGTCCTCACCTCCATAAGAAGAGGCTGAGTTGTTAGAAAACGAGGCAGTACCGCCGATATCAACCTCCGATTGAGAAGTATGGATTGCTCCTGCGGAACCAACGGGAGAGAGTCGTCAGTTATCTTGACCTGCCCAAGAACAACAATACGGCTCCAGCAGTTTTCCATACTGCGTACGTCTTGGGATCAAGAGGGGAGGTGTCTAGCGAGACGTACATTCCAGTGGAAAACATTCCAGGAAATATTGCTCAACATTCAACGCGCGACTACGAAACATAGCGCAATTTATAATGCAATCGGCAAGCTCAGTTCGCGTTGACTACTCTTGCCATTTACAAACAAACACAACTATCGCGGTTCGTCGTTCATCTGTTTAAAAGCCCTGTTCCTACGTTTTCTGAGGCAACTGTGTGCGCTTCAGGCGATACACGTGGCTACAATCAAATAAACAATATATTCACAGTCATGTTTGATGCCTAGCGTTGCTCTCACCTAGGGCTGCAGAAGTAGTCTCGGGTGCTACGACAGGGTTGAATATCATGTTTGCAAGGCTCCCTACATGATAGAGCCCTACGTCGCACCCAAACCCCGAGTTCGATAACATTTGCACGTGAACCCCGTTGAATAGACTCCATGTCTATAATAGGCGTGAAACAAATATACACAAATACCAGGCTCGTATTTAGAACGGGACAGTCAGTTCCTCGGTTCAAGAACCCGTGCCAGTCAGAGGTGTGTGAACCCAATAGCGCCACTCATACTGTAGTATAGCCCTAACGGTCGGTGCACGGTGAACTAATTCTCTCGAAAACGAATATCTCTTCGGCGTTCTGACCTCCATATGAAGAGGCTGAGTTGTCATGAAAGGTCGTGTTCCCGGTGATGTTGACCTCCGATTGAGTATACATCATCATGGCACCTGAAAGCGTTAGAAAGTACCGGCGCTCTGTCAACAAAAACGGGACAAGACTAGTTGTCTGAGCCTGATTTATTGTTCGGGTTAGGGCGTCCTCCAAGGTAACATGAGGACAACCGACACCGACTTTCTTACCTCCCCGAAATCGACGTCTGAGTTTCGTGTGGAGTTCTGTCTTATGATAGGGCTGGGTGGTGTGGTTTGACATTTTTCAGAAGGTATCATACATCACAGCGACATTCCGGTCCCATCGTTTTCGGCACTATGTATGCGAGTTTAGTTTACACCGCGTGATGCCATAGGAATTCCTTTCGATCTGGCTGTAGCCGGGTTCTGTCGCCAACGTTTTACGCCCGGCTGTCGACCGATATTCATGTATACGATTATCTACCATCTTTAAAATTATCCAACTCGCACAATTTGACGACCGTTACTAATTTTCTGCTGCAGGGGGTCCTAGCGATATCAATAGTGTCTTCGCAGGAACGCGCGGAAAACTGCACGACTAAATGACGAACGCCTATGGCCGTGCGTTATACCAAACAAGTAATACAGGAACACAAACCGGACGATAATACCTAAGAAACCAATCCATAAGAAGTCGTATACGGATTATCCATATTTTCAATCTATATTCGAAACAGCGACAGTACTTGACGAAGTTGTCGCGAAGCGCAGCACATGGCCGCGACGTTTGGGCGCAGATATAAATTATCCCGCATTTGGTTAAACATTGCGAGCACAAGCTACCTGGTGAAATCGGGAACCAAGAACACGGAGCCAGAAATGGTACAGACTGAGTGAATACTTGAAATGGTCGGTGAAGGCGCCGAATTACGTTTCTTTTGGGTTGTGATCTTGTTATTTTTATGTGCCTAGCCACAATGGGAGTCGTTGCGGGCAGTGGCAAGATCTTATATGGCCGATCCACATTACTAGTTTAGCCCGTGTTCTAGGATAGTATATTGAAATATATAAAGACGTCGAACATATCACCATCCAGCTCATTTATATACTGTGTGCTGTTGAGAGATGTTGTGCAAGAGCTGCATTATTAAAATCTCATTGGGAGAATATGTGCGCAAGAGCCGTGCCACACCGATCCCACATGGCACATGTGGTCTAGATCGTACAGATGTTTTAACTTAGGGAACCGCCAGCCCAAGCCCCCCTAGATATTGAACTGGGGATGGTCTGATATTTCCTATCAGTATGTGTTAAGCTATCGCGGGCAAAGTATTGCGGACTGCACTGTGCCCGCTGCGGTTCTTCGTCGTTCACTACAGTACAGGGCACCTACTGTAGTAAAAAAACGTTGTTTCTTGTAGAGCTCAGCCTGACATTCTTAATCCTCGTTTCCCTATTGCGACGTGATACATGTGTCTTGCACTATAGGCCATCATGAGGACTGCACATTGTTTTCCATCTAGAGGCCTGGAATATGCGTACCACGTTCGGATTTGCACCCTTAAACAACACCCAATAGCGATAACACTTTTACAATCGAGGCCACATTCATCACACAACGGTACGAAGAATGCTTAGTTGCAGTCCACTGCAGTGTCTGCCGTTTCTGGCCTTTAGGGCTGCCCTACGATTCCTTTACACTTAGAAAAACTTGGCATTGCTCACCTCCTTCTGGAGCAGAGTTGTTCGAAAAGTGTGTTGTGCCGTCGACGTGCATCTCCGCGTGGACTACAGTTATACCGCCTGAGGATGGACAGAGGGAAAATGGATAATGCCCTGATCAATTGTACGAACGGAGTTTCGGTGTCAGTGCGGGCATTTCATCTAGACAAGTCCAGCTTGGACGAGTTACTTGAAGACGATCATCACGAGACGATCCCAACACGTAATGAGAACTCTTAGGGACGATATGAGGGGGAAAAGGCGGGAAACATATATTTCAAAACACCCTCGGCAAGTTGTACATAAATTAACCCTTGCACCAATGTACGGCCCCGAGTATCGTGCTTGTGCTCTGGCCTAACTATATTGATTATATATGGTGTCCGTCACAGCACGATGAAACGTACACAGGGAAAACGACGCTCGTTCCGACATAGAGGTTCTACTAAAACTTATACTGGTATATATCTGTGAGAACCCAGGCACTCACGAACTCACGCCGATCGATGTGGTATTGAACGGAGCTTGTTCGTTCGCATTTTGCTCACAATACAAACTCACCAAACGTAATATGAGCGACGTTTTGATGGGCGCTAACAATCTGGATTATGATATCCTGCTCAGCGGCGAGCGCTACAGAGCTACGCTGTACATAGACAGCAGGGTAAAGATGCCAAGATAAGATATGGCATGGGACTACTGCCTACTGTGTGGAAATGCCACATCGCGGTTCTTGGCTATTCTTGAAACGTGTACGCCATAGGTGTGGCGCAGCATTGGCAGTGCGCGAAAATAATGCGGGACCCATCTGCGTCTCAAGGGTGACCTCTTCCTGCGGGGAAGTGAAAAATACCTAAAGTCCGTTGTTGCCTTTGAACGACTTCGCGGCACACCCTCTTCGCGTTAACAGTCCAGATCCCACAATCCAGAGGTGACCCTATTCTGACAGTATTAGTCGCACTATTGGCCACACTTAATAAACCGCCACAGTACGCCCGACAAGCGCCGCAAACCATTGAACCGGTTGAATCCTACCAAACCCGGTACACTCTCACATCGCATCTCCCGACATGGTATCGCCGTTGGAACACCACTACTGTAGGCCCTTACAAGAGCATGCTACTGTAGAATGTCCACCTTAGACTGCAGACTCTCCTCGAATTTGAGGAGCTCTATACCTCACCAAATAAATGATTTCCAGAAACAAACGACCATGCAAGCCGACGAACGATTCCCCGTGTTAGATATACAACGAAGACCATAGGACAACACAGACTGTGTGCCAGCGGTATAGGCAAGTTCCTCAGTTGAGGGTTAGGGTTAGTTGCGAATGTTTAATACGCATGTGCTTGGTGCTCAATTATACAATTCAAAAACCTCCGTACCCTTCTTCGTACCTCCGTAAGACTTTGCCGTGTTGTGAGCGAGATTCGTGTTTCCGTCGATTTTCACGGTTGCGTCTATTGCACGCATTGCACCTGAGGGTACGTCATAAGAAACACGCCATTGTTAGCACGAACGAGAATGCGAGGTTTGAATTTGCACCGCGTCAGATGATGAGGACCGCCTTAGAGCTGGCTGAAGCTGGTTTTGCGACCAGGGTTCGACGACCGCCGGCCCATCTTGATAGATACAAGGCGTAGAAAACTCATACCGTGATCGTGACTCTCGGCCAGTGTGTTGATTATCCGCGTAAAGGATAGTGGGGACGAAGAGAACAGCAGAATGGCAGAGTAGAGTTGTCGAGAGGGGGTCGTGAGTCTGTGTTCAAGATCATCCATGACATAACAAACATATTTATTTGTGTCGTACCTGGTAGGTATATTCGACGCGAGGATATATGGTGAGGATGTGGCGATTGACGAATTCTGTGAAGTGAAATTGCGCCGCGAATACTTCAAGACCGTTGTCTGTCCTAAACAGGTTTTGTCAATGTTGATGTCGCTTGAACTCAAAGTGACTGTTTTCACAAAGCCAAAGGCTATTCGATACTGTTTAATGCTCAGAGTGAGGCATTGTTGACGTTTGGAACCGACCGTCAGTGCTCACGCATGCTACGGTAAACGTGCACCATGTATATATATATATATTGGCTCTTCACCTGAGGAGCTCTACACCTCTCCCGAAAACTGATTTGGGGAAAATCAAGTGTCTCACCTGATGAACAATCCCATGGCCTAGGAAAACAACGAAAGTTGTTGCAAACAAAATAACAAAATTCCGACGAATTTCGGCTAAAGCCCCGTCATTCAGAAATCGCTTAAGCGAAAAAGTGCTACCTCTACCGTAGCACGCGTCGTTTTTTTTCAAAAGATGCCGACCTTGGAAAACGGAGTGATCCGACCTGCCAACACTATAGAAATAGTCTCACACTCTGCAAACAATCGTGGTGTATGCAGCAAGTGCCAAGAACAGACGGAAATGTTTTGCAAGGGCCCTCTATGGTGGCCCTGTATGGTGGAACGGGCCGAGCCTGGATTCTCATGGTTACCTACTCCTTCGGCCATATGGGTGGGGACGTGCTCGAAGTGGTTGAACAGGCGAACTGGTTGAACAGGCGTCGTACATATGAAAATCGTTTCGGTTCTCACCTCCTGAGGAAGCCGCATCGTTGTAGCTGTAAGAAGTGTTTCCGTCAATGGTCACCTCCGCGTATGTAATATGCATTGCACCTGCGCAAGGACAAAGGAAATATCACCTATCTCATATAATCGCGCCGCAAACCCAATATCGACAGGTGCCCTTGCGATTTCAGGTAGAAAAAGCCATGCGTAGAGAGAGCAGGAATACCGAGACATCCGGATAATAACCCTAACCCTAACCCCAATGGTTTCTAGCAACACACATGGATTAAGAATCGGACGGTGGTCGGCACGTTCCTCTGGCTGCCAATATAGCTAACACAATAAAAAAACAAACTACAAGCCTATCTCGCGCTGCTTCGCGCTGACAACGTGGAAGTACTAACCTGCACGCACATACAGGCATGGTCTCGACTTGTGTAACTATTCCCATAGCCGTTCTCACCTCCATACAATGAGGCAGTGTTGTACGAAAATGTAGTGTTTCCGTCGATGCTCAGCTCCGTCTCCTTGTTGGTGAACACGGCTCCTGCGAAAACAGAATATACATCCTTATTGTTCTCGGATAGAATCACGAAAAAACCTCGAGATCCATACGACACTGATCTTAGATCGCACCGATTTTGCTGGGTCCCTACTGCTGTACAAGTGCCAAAACGGGGGTTCGTTTCTCAGTCTGCGCACGCGGCTCATTGATTACAACGAAACATATTTGCTTCAGTGACGAGTGCAAACAATTAAGTACCAGGCCTCTATAATGAATAATAATCTGGGATACTGGCACCGGGCAGATACCGTATTTGAGAAAGCGTGTGCTTCACGTTTACCAAATAGCAACTAACCGGGATACTGACCTATGTCCAGGTACCTTCTCTTCGAAAGGGCGTGCTCCATACTAACTGGCGTGAGCATACCCGCTCTAGGACCAAGGATCAGGACGAGCACTGGGTCTGCTGATGGTGTTGCGTAGAATGAACGGGCCAATGTGAAAATAACACACGAGTGCTCACTCCTAGAGTCTACTGAGAACGGACGTCTTTATTGAGTGAGTGACATTCAGTTGGTGTCGGCTGTTGAGATGGTGGACGGGTGAACCCCGCACGCACGTACATACTTTGGGACGATATCTTGTCATAAAACAATATCCTTTGAAATACATGCCACAATTCGATCTCGTCGAACCATACAATACATGCGCGCTTACGAGAAGTTTACTGAGACGTTGCTGCGCCCTATTCGATAGGACCGCCCTACGTATCACAAACATTAGGACACCGCACCTCCTTGCTCAGCGTTGTTGGAAGACAACGTTGTGATGCCGTCGATGTGCATCTCCGCGCGAATCACGCTAAGGGCACCTGTGGGCATCACGAGGGGATACAGGCGCCTTTTCTTACCCGAGGTTTCATCGCGGTACGGGTGATGCGCCCATCGGGTACTATCGAATGCTAACCTTAGACTGTAGTATTGTTTACCCGATGAAATGTAGCCCAAAACATGGCAGAAGCAATCGACACGTATAATGTGTACAAGTCGTATGAAATATACCAGATATAAAGCTTGCCGAGCAAGCGTACGGACCAACGCCTGACCCCGAGTATTGCTCTCTACGTAACTCACACGAGTTTCCTCGACATAATCGCGGTCTCAGTCGTACATGAGCAGGGTACTCGATGCTACGCGCTACGACTATAAATCGTGATTAATAAGACTATAGGTAAACGAGAGTTTTTTTTCTAGCAATCGTTGTTGACGCCAATCGGTGCGCCATACGATGAAGTTTGTGGTAGCTATGGATAATTGAAAATAGGATGCAACAACTGGTTTCTCAACGTCAGCACACATCATGATATATAAATCTACCTCTCGATTACGCAGTTACGGATCTGAACGAGGTTATGGCCGTGGTGGCGACATCTATGCCCCAGGCTTGACAGCACATTTATGGCAAAATGGAATATGATTACTATCGAAACTGAAGTGTTCGAAATCACAGAGAGAGTTTCCAACAACCAACTCGTCGGCTTGAGTTGAGTCCGACCTGAACACCACGCCTTAGTGAAACCGTGGCGTACACAGCAAGAGTATCTCAGAGTCTCGTGCAAGCAGTGGATTGTTAATGCCTTCATAGCAGGCATGGACAAGCATACAGTTTCAAGTACAATAGAGGTACATGCAGTATACATGATATACCGCAAACAAATAGGTTTTGTGCACTATGTTTGACGTCTGCGTTCGGTACGGTGCAAAGCTATAACAGCCTTAGCCGGGTCTCCAGGACAAATGTTCACGGACCGCAATGGTACTGGGCGTAAAACGGAATACCGTCCATTTACGACTCGCCAGATCAAAGTGACGTCTGCTCCGTAGGTCAGACGTTTGACGGCGCCGGAGTTCCAGATGGCATTTTCACAATTCATACTGGTACTAAGTACTCTACAATTCCATCGTCATATCGACTCCGCTGTTTCATTTCGTGACTGAGCGACACCATCTGGCACGTGGAATTTCATGAATCGCGAGAGAGCGTAGCGAAGTAGCCAATGTTATGATTCAAAAACGCTAAATACTAAAACTACCATGTACGTGTTACTTACGGTGACAATGGCATTCGGTGGCCATGTATCACATGCATAATGCTAAGTCCATATTCAGCGCTAGGCATTCGGTGGCCAGAGGTTGAGCCTGGGTACGAAACCGCGCTACGTAGTGCCAATCTGTATGCCAAAGCTCGCACCACGGTTGTACTTGACTCATCCGACGGCGCTTGTTCAGCATCTACAAAAAGACGGACGATTGATGTATTCAGGTTACGGACATATTAGTATTGTCCAACACGAGGTGCGGGTATAACCACCCTTTGCCGAGCAATGAAGGGCTCGCCAGAGGACCCGTTAAGAGACGTTGGCTGGGGAGTGTGTGTTGCATGACCGTATGTAATGTAAACGGGGACCCCGGAGTAGGCATATTGAGCCACAATAGACAATCCCTGAGCTTCATATTGCAGGAGTTAGGTGTATAACTCGAACATGACATACCAGGTACAAGGTAAGACGGGCATTGTAGGTTTGTCTTGACAAGATATTCATCTGGATGATCTTTTGGTTGGGTGTCGGAATCATCCGTAGGCGATATGTGCGGCACAGAATCAACACAGCAAAACAGGCGGGCGTAACTGGTGCTTAGCATGTATTTGTGTAAATATAATTGCTCGATGTCGCACTCTGACGAGACAGAAGTCCCTGTACACCCAATCAACAACCATACAAATACAACAAAATACTCCTTTCCGTTCTTACCTCCAAACTGAGGTCCGGTGTTGTTGTAAAAACGAGTTTTGCCTGTGATGTTCACCTTCGATTCAAAAGCGCGCATTGCTCCTGCGGAAACACAACGGAACGTCACACTTGTTCTCAGGTCACACAACAAGACCAACACGCCTTCATCATGCTCCTTGTGTGTTTAGCTCAAACGTATCGTAGGGGGCGGGCAAGTAGGCCGATGGTCGCCCGGATGTATCGTCCGTGCGTTGTGGATTGTAGTGTTCCAAGTACTACTAAACGATCCTGTAGCCCCCGTAGAGAAACGTTAAATACAAAGAGCCCTTCCAACGGCCATCCATCATCAAGACAGTAGACCCTCCGGTGCGATTCCAGGCAAGCACGCGTTTGTTTCCTGGGATCCCCATTTAGCTGAAAGCGTATTGATGGCATGGATTATTTGTGAATAAATAGTTCGAGTACAGCTCGTGGGTCAAATCTACCACAATACGACGCAAGCTGACGAGCTAAACATGTACTGAACTCTTCTCACGCTAAATCCCAGGGCAGATACAGCATGAAGAACGAGTTTTAGAACGAGGGATTAATAGGGGCGGGAAGCACAACTGAAAATATGCGACCTCCGGAAGATAGACAGCAAGCTCAACGAAAACAAAAACATAAAAATAAAAATAAAACGTGTACCCTATTGTGTCTTACCATATTGGCGGCATAAACCAACTGCCTGATACTTCATATCGAAACAACTCGCGACGTAGCTATCACACACATCTTTGAAATGTCACTGCCACACCGCACACGTGTATATATCTCACAGCTGACGTTTACGTTGTGTGTGGAAGTCTCCACGATAAACACGTCGAACTATCAAGATTATTGACTTCCACCCTAACCCTAACCCAGATATAGCGACCTAGGAAACGCGACGGGTGGATGTACCAGCCGACTGGAATATCATGCGCCAGTCATATGCAGGTACCATCACGCTGCGCGCGTGTAGTACATCTCCCCGCGTTGCACGGTACAAATACCCCCTACCCCAGGAGCACGGGCTGTTTGACGTCGCTGCTCCAGCAGACCGGGCTGTTTGACGTAGCCGCTCCAGCAGACCGGGCTGTTTGACGTAGCCGCTACAGCAGACCGGGCTGTTTGACGTGGCCGCTGCTATTTTCGTCACTTAACTTCGACACGGTTTCGCTCTCAAGTATCTACTGAGCTAAATACTGGAGTACTGGAGTACACCCAAGCTATTTGATCACAGGGACAAATTGTCTTTTACTTCGCGCCGAAGCGTTTATACGTATTTATTTATGGTTTATGACAGACGTTATGGAGTATCGAGTATGAATAGAATTGTGTGGATGGCATTCAAATGTCAAACACTTTGCGTGGAAATATATTTAACACATTAGTCTGCTACCAGCATAGCAACGTCGGCAGAACTCGAAGATAAAGGACACCCCCAGCTTACCTGATGAAAAAATTATTTTCAATATATTCAACTTGCGATGAGCTGCTGACATGGATTCCGGAGATCATACCGCAACCAGCTTGTAGCCAGTCTTATGCAGCCGTGCATCGCCAGTGCTTCATATTGAAGAGGCCCATACTAAAGTGAGTTAAGCGACTCAGCAAGATAAAGAACGCAAAGCAACCGCGACCGTCCTTCGTACATGCACAAAGGCATATCTCCAAGAAAGAAGAAAGACCTCGCGTGTTTACTCACCTCCCGAGAAAATGGCCGTGTTGTGGTCAAAAGACGTGTTCCCGTCGATGTTAACCTGTGACCCATCAACGTGCATTGCACCTGAGGGACAGGAAGACAGTTGTCGAACATGTCACCACTGAATGTTGACTTCATAAAAGCGCTTTCCTAATGTATTACACAGCTCGCTTAGAGGTATACAAATGTATCAATGGGCATACGAAGTGTAATGGTTTGTATCCAGATGGCTCAGGAAAGCATGTGATAGGCGGAATAGACACCGTATTTACGGGCTAAAGAATGTCATTGTAAAATCGAGTCTTGACAGTCTTTCAAGCTCATCTTGCTACGTAGTTGAATTAGATCGCTCAAACCGATGGGCTAAGGCAACCGGTTTCAATCGGATATGGTCAAAGTAGCGAGGACAACTCGTACATCGCTTGATTATGGTTTTGAAGTAATGCCATATTAACAAAATTGCGACTCGCCTTTTCTATCGACAAATGACATTTTTGATAGTTTGGGATTCACAATGAGGAAGGTGTGGAAGTCATTCCGCACCTACTGTAAAGCGAAAAATGTATCGGTTGGGGAAGATGCCAACAAAACTGTTCTTCCAGATAGACAGTCAGGTCCGATGCATTCACCGTGCGTTCTACCTAGCACAGGTCAACAACACTGTTCTTCAAGGTAGACAGCCAGGTCCGACGCTTTCACCGTGCGTTCTCCCTAGCACTGTTGTTCTGGGTATCAGTCACGTGTGCACCTTTAAGCAATCCTCGGGGACCACCTAAATCTTCTGCGAGCATTCCTTACCTCCAGCGGACGTTGCCGAGTTGTAAAAGAAAGACGTGTTTCCGTCGATCATAACCTCCGATGCATTCGCGTAAATTGCACCTGCGGGAGTACGAGGAATACAACGTGGCTCCATGTGAAAAACAACTACACACCGTTCAAGCACTTCGATCGAACTACCGACAAAAAACAGCTGCAGTACACAGCAGCAGAAGACACCGAAAACGGATCAGGCTAAGAAGAAATCCAGGGCCGACTTCTGGGGGGAGATAAGCCATAGTCAAGGCTGGGCTTCCGCCGCAAAATACGAATTGTAATTTCTTTCTTAGCCGTAGGGACTTCCCTGCCAAGGTGTCTGTAACCCTCACCCTATCTCTCTCCGTAACGTAAGTGTACTCGAACTGGGAAACAAACACACGATTCGCGTGAAAGTGATATCTGGTCTGGATTGGCCGGTGGCATTTGTAACGATGTTATAACAATAATAATACCGTGAGTGATCTCTTACAGTACGAGGGTAATTCGGTACCAGGGTATGGACGTGGACACCGAAATATAAGCTAGAGGCAAATGTATTGGTGTTGTGCAGCACAATACTACTACTGCTATAGCAATGCGCTAGGCAAACGAGCACATGGAAAGCGTGGCTGAAATCTACAAGAAACCAATCCGAGCAGTTGCTGTACCAATCGTGAAGGAGGCACCACCTCCTGTCAGCCGGCCAGCGTGGACCATGTATCCTGTTTCTTCCTGGGCGGTCTGGTTTGTGCCATACCGTACGCGCCAATAATATAGCAAACCTCGCCGTCGCCCTTCTGTAGGGGCCTGTTCAACCGATATACTTCGACGTCTGAATCTATTACCTCTTCCTTCACAGTTAAAAGGATGTGGCATGTTATGTTATGTTATACGTACCAGTACGAATTTATCACATTCTCTTTCCAAGTTCAAAAGATAAAATATGTAAGGTATGTATTGCTTACCTCCATCTTGAGCGGAGTTGTTCGAAAAACGTGTGGCGCCGTCAATGTAGATCGTCGATCCATTTGCGTAAATGGCACCTAAGTGTGGGCAGAGGGAATCGTGAGGTGATCCAAGCTCATATGACGGAATACGCTGAAAAGAGTATAAGCCGTAGACTTGACCTACAGTCCATAAATGTATGGTACAACACAAGCCACCTCTACCGATGTGGTAACAGAATGAGCACCGAGAAAGCCAAGCTGAGACTAACACGAGCATAAGAAACGCCCGAGCTGTTAAGCTAAAGCTAGTAGATGGCACCCTATCCTAAATTTGTAACCCAGTCGGGGTCGATATTTCTGTTTCATATTATTTACACGGTAGTTTTGGTGTACTGTATATGTTTCCGTGACGTCGAACGATCATACGATGTTGTACCGAGATACAGTTGCCGGCCTTCTAGACATAGTCTTAAAAAACGGTGCTGAAGAACGGGAACCGACTACAGCAGTTGTACAAAATATTGAGCTGCTAGGCGATCGCGACAGCGAGATCATGTTCATCGCATTGATAAGTGATCGTCGATTCAGCATTAGACCGAGCTCATTGAAGGTCCGTACTTTGTATAGTCATCAGAGTACTCTATGTGAAGTGTAGTACCAGGAACAGCACGGAGGTAGATGATCCATGATCGAAAATATTTAACGGCAGAAATGCTGTCGGCAGTTACGTTTGCAAACGTACTGTACAAACTACGAAAATTCGTGTCTCGGAGCACTTCCTTTTCATTGACGTGGGTTTTATGGAATCCTGCCAGAAATGAAAGTCTCCAGATGTGTTTGGTATTCCTGCAGGTGCCGTAGCAATGTTTTCCAACAATGGTTCCCCAGGTTCCAAGTATTCTCTGAAGGGTATGAGTAGAGGCGCGGTACAACTCAGAATGAAGGTATTCTACATTTTGTTGGCCTAAACCCTTTCTGGGTCCAGATAGAGCGACCGAAACTGCAACATATGTGGTAGTATGTCCCTTCGAGCAGATGCGCGCATCCTTGCAAGTGAGATCATGCTAAGCGCGTGTAGAGCGTCCCCGATCATTGTGCCTCAGGCGCATCCCCTACCCCAGCAACCCGGGCTCCTTGTGGCCCACGCTTTATTCGTCACATTTTAACTAATTGGGTCAGACACAGCACCGGAGTAGGCGCACACGCAACAAAATTGGGTAAAACACAAAAAAAACAGGTTGAGGGTCCATATGTATGTATGTATGTATGTATGTACTTCAGTATGTATGTATTTATGTATGTCGTCTGTGTCTGCATGTCTGTCTGCTTATCTGTGGGCGGGTTAGAATGCGCATTGCACGACGCACACTGAACCGATCGCGATGAGCTCGGGGTGGGAATGACAAGCAAGATAGAGAGAAGATTACCTCGCCGGTTTAATTTCAAGCCATTAGTAAGTTGAGGGAGCTCATTTTGAGTGGGTGTTGCACCGTTAGAAGGGCTCTAGCATTGCAGGGGTGGTCGACAAAATTTTTACTCGCTGCATGCATTTTTGTTGTCTATCAAAGCCTGAAAGTTCTTGGTGAATACAAAAAAATCAGCAACACAAGACGAGAGGGGGTGCCTCTTGTGTGCTGAGGCTGCAGCCCACAGGGCACTCAAGCAGACAACCGGCAGGATCGAGGTGGCCATCTAGACTGGGTCAGTAATTGCATTGGATATAGTTCCCGCCATGCTGTGTGTGGGTAGGGATGCTGCTGGACCTTCTCGAGACTGCAGAGATAGGATCGATCTCTTCCCTAGCCCGATGGTGGATTTTCCTCGACATCGTGGTGCATGATAAGATAGGCGCGGTTTCGGATGTTTTCAGCCAGGCGCCAGCCGACAAATCACTACCGTTGACTAAGTTAGTGCTTCTCCATCCAGTGCTGCCTCTGTTCGCAGCTGCTGTTTGCAGCTCGTGGAGCACTCTAGCTGACATTCCCGGTAGTTTCGTGAATATATTTCAACGAAACGTTCGACCCATTTTTCGACAGGGGTTTGCCTTTTTGACTCGTATACAAAACCAGCGGTCTTCGGTATTTTCTCGCTTGTTTCTTGTTTCGCATCGGAGATCAGCACCATCTCCTATAACCCGGAGTGCGAGTACCATAGCCCTTCTGTCCTCGAGGTCACCGGCCACCAGCACGCATGCAGGGTGTGTGTGGTGTGGGATCGGTTTGGTATACTCGCACCCTGACCCCTGACCGGTTCTAGATATATAAACTACTGGTGCTGTTGCGTACCAGACATGTCCGAACACGCAATTTCCCCCCTTACAACACATGTGGTAAGTTTATATTGACAACTCAATCGGTCGATTTCACAGCTTGCAGATCGACATATCATGGTACATGACACTGATACTCGTACAGTATTACTCGAACAACGCACGTAGGACACTAGACTGCAGTATAGTGGTGTGTGGGAATGCCGGCGGCCAGCCTAGCCAAACGCAGTTATAAGATGGAGATTTCACACGGACTGAAAAATCCTCATTGCTCCCACTCGTCTAGTATCTACTAGTTTCCCGTCGGAGGCCTAAGGAGTAAAGCTTATTTATCCGGTTCTTTTCTCACCTCCGACGTCAGCTCTGTTGCCGATAAATGTGCAGTCCTTCACGTACAAGAGACTGGAAGAGAGCACGGCCACAGCTCCCCCATTATCTGAATACCCTCCATCGAGCACCAGGCCGCTGATGGTGAGGGTTGATCCATTGGACACCAAGAACATACCGTCTGTATCTTCAGCATCGATGGTAGTTTCAGGTTCGATTGTGTTGTGTACCGTCGCGCCGACAGTCGGATATCCGGTAATTTCCAGGTGCTTGAGGTTGGCCACCTTGATCCTCTGCCCAAGCTGCAAGCTGCTATACCAACTGACATTAAAATCTCCTTCACCGGAGCAGTTCATAGCGTCGGTCAGACGCTGTACATCTCCGGACGTAGTTATGTTCACCGAAACTGTATCAGATGGACATGGAGCCGTTTGTGCTCCCGCGATGAACGCGATGATCAACCCAGCTACCAGCATGACCATGGCGTCAAATACTATGCTGTCCATAAACGATGACGCACGCGCACAGCAGTTACGTCGTGGTGGTTAGATATTGCGCAACAACGTGCGTACAAGGCCATGTACCCATATCGCTAAGGGTTATGCAGTACCAGGGTACGACTTAGGCGTGCCGTACAGCGAAGTAGTTGTCGGATCAATCATCGAGCTCTTAAAAGTCTTGAATGGTAACAATATGTTTACGTTTCGATTTGGTATGGCGACTTTTTTCCGAGAATGGCGGTCGAACTGCACCTGTCGAAATTGATACACACACACACGAGCGTACCAGGTACGAGATACGGCTAACAAGAT
The DNA here is from genome assembly GCA_036873875.1 of Laminaria ephemera. Taxonomy (NCBI): domain Eukaryota; class Phaeophyceae; order Laminariales; family Laminariaceae; genus Laminaria; species Laminaria ephemera. Next base: position 16,814 of record JAYJMJ010150731.1, read on the forward strand.
GTTTGGGTATCTTACTATCATACAGTAATAATATTCTCTCAACACTGCTAACTACGCACCATTGAAAATCGAAGTTCGCACATTCCCTACCGGACATCGAGATGAAACTTGAGCAATGTTCTGTCACCCACTGGCGTTGGAAAAGGCGAAATAAATATATTAACGGTTATAAGGGGTCAACGAGACAAAATGTTGTCTGCGCAAACATGCTGTCTGGAAAAGATTTATGGAAACACGCTTTGGAGCAAGGTCTGAATCGCGCACAGGTCTTTGCACACATTAAACGTTTATACCACCTCTCCCCCTCACAAGAACGGTGCCTACAAGAAACACAACCTTACATGTCGGCGTCCCCGATGGTCTAGTGGGTTGACCGCGTAACCACTAAGGTCAATGTCACGGGTTCGAGCCCCCCCGAGTGCATACTCGTACTCGTAGGGACTTTTTCT
>JAYJMJ010151050.1:0-17248 GCA_036873875.1 Laminaria ephemera
GGGCCACCGCGGGGGGGGGTGGGCTTCATCCTCGGTACTATGCAAACGGTTTGTGTACCGTACACGCTATACACGAGTGAGTACATAGTATTTCAATACTGGCACATATGATCTGCCAGTTCGACACACCTGGTTATACGGTGGCAAGAGGGCAACTGAAACAGCGGCAGGTAACACATGTTGTTTGGGGGATACACTATTATCGATCAAAAGCGCACACGTGCCAAATATACCCACACACACGCACGAAGGTAGACCTGACCCGGTGTACTACAGAGGTTACCAATATTGGTTTCGAGGCACGCTCCCTGATAATGTGCCCGGTTGGTTCTGTTTTCAGAAAGGTGGAGACCGGAGGAAACAAAATAAGTTTATTCTGTTCATCCAAGATTTTTCAAGAAGAACGTTTGGAGCCTGTCGTGGCCATGCGACCATAGTTTGGATTGCTGCTGTAATACAGCCAGACTTAATGGCAGTACAACAACAGTAGGGATCCCCTTTTAAGAGACCCCACTATAAGAATAAATGTATTCAAGGGACCTCAAAATCTTGGGGCACCATTTTTCCTAGTCCAAGGGACCAGAACCCTTAAAGTGGGCGCAACACGCAACACGTGAACGCAGCCTGTAGGCGGAGCTACATTTGATTATTCAAACCATGGTGGGTAAATATACCACTCCTGTGCACTCTAGTAACCATTTTAACCAGTTTAAGGCGCCAAAATCCTTAAAGTGGAGGCAACACTCAATAAGGGCCTACAGCCTGCTGCATGATATGCGCCACTAAAATGAATCAGAACACTGCTGCTACACCAGGCATGCTAACACTACTATGTGTCAGGTCAGTCGGGAATCAAATATATTACTGGCGGGTACGACGGTACAGAAGTGACGCCTGCACTTACGAACTATTCTGTTAAGAAATGTACGCTGAAATTGATGAAGAGTACAGCAAAAACGGGGCAACTAGATATCAACAGTGTATATAAGAAATCGAAGTTTGTGACGCCCATCAAACAGAAGAAACGAGGCTCCAGACCGTGACGTAAAAACTCAATAAAAAGAAACTCGAAACATTGTTAAATTTGAACTGAGAAAGGTATGAATCCATCACTTCAGAAATCAAGCTGGTGGCGTTGGTGCGGACACACCTAAAAATACGACTTTGAGCCTTGGAAATTGGCGTTTCTTAATACCGGGCGCCCACTTTTAACCGAACATTCAACAACGGATTGTTGTGATTGTTAGTCAAATATGTTGGGTAGAGGAACATGAGGATTCAGACGAGGCAGCGAGATTTGCAGTTGGGTGTACCCCACCGTTCTTGCCGAGACGATGTCACGACAAGGGTGGGGAGGGGCAGAGTGGCTACACCCTGAGCGCCAGAAACGTTCGTTTAACCCGTCGTTGAGGCCCTACTTTGAGTCTCTGACCTGGATGCTCAGATGGACGGAAACACCGCTGGGCTCTGGGCCTCTCCTTGGATGCTTATGAACGCATGCTTGTCGTTAACATGTGCATGCCCTCTCATTGATCTCGCGATCGCATGCATGCACATCCTGCCGGCTCAAGCCTGCCGGAACATGGGTGCAGGGGGCGGAGTGGATACACCCTAAGCTCCAGCAACGTGCGTGCTTCTAGCCCGTCGTTGAGGCCCTATTTGGAATCTCTGACCTGGCTCCTCACATAGACGGAAACATCGCTGGGCTCTTGGCCTCTTCTTGGATGCTTGTGAACGTATGCATATCGTTAACATGTGCATGCCCGCTTATTGATCTCGTAATCGCATGCATACATATCCTGACGGCTCAAGCCTGCCGTAAGATACGTTTCAGGGGGCAAAGTGGCTACGCCCTGAGCGCCAGCAAAGTGCTTGCTTCTAGCCTGTCTTTGAGGCCCTACTTTGAGTCTCTGACCTGCCTCCTCAGGTAGACGGAAACATCGCTAGGCTGTGGGCCTCTCTTTGGCTGTTCATGAATGCATGCCCGCCGTTAACATGTGCATGCCTGCTCATTGATCTTGCGATCGCATGCATGAATATCCTGACGGCTCAAGCCTGCCGTAAAATGCTGGGACAGCCAAACTCTACCTACGATCCCGAGGAAATCATCCAGGCTATCGAAGGTAATGGGAATATCCTTGGCTGTTCATGAATGCATGCTCGTCGTTAGCATGTGCATGCCCGCTCATTGATCTTGCGATCGCATGCATGCATATCCTGACGGCTCAAGCTTGCCGTAAAATGCTGGCACAGCCAAACTCTACCTACGATCCCGAGGAAACCAACCAGGCTATCGAACGTAATGGGATTCTCCTTGGCTGTTTATGAATGCATGCCCGCTGTTTACATGTGCCTGCCCACTCATTGATCTCGTGATCGCATGCATGTATATCCTGATGGCTCAAGCCTGCCGTAACAAGGTGGCACAGCCAAACTCTACCTACGATCCCGAGGTAATGAACCAGGCTATCGTACATCATGGTATTTGCTTCTATCTAGCGGACACTTGCCTGGGCACCGACCGTTTGACTAATATTCACGATGATAGTATACACAGGATCGGGTGCAAGGAGTTCATGCTTCGAAGTATTTCGTTCGCTCGATTGAGCGAAACGCGAGGGGGGGGGGAAGTCATCCAAGGCAAGCATATGATAATTGTGATAAGAATTAACTCGAAGGCAAAGGGGATAAATTTAGGACGAGGATAATCAACACCAAGGCAAACGGAGAAGACAGTCGACTCCAAGGAAACGAGTAATCCGTTTGGTTGTCATGTCTAAAAGTTTTGTCATGTCTTTCATAAATGGTTGTCATGCCGGGCATCGTGTTCTTCATGCTCTATGCTGCATGCCATGCTACCTCGTGGTGATATGAAGAGACCCCGACGTGGTTAATGGCGGAACGACCTGGAGAGCGGTGTCGGTGATGCTCATCATGCATGTCACTGATATGTATGATGCAGATCCTAAATGTTTGTCGTGCCTTTAATTAATGGTTGTCATGCCGGACATCGAGTTCTTCAAGCTCTATGCTGCATGTCATGTAACCTCGTGGTGATATGAAGAGACACCGACGTGGTGAGTAGTGAAACTACCTGGAGAACGGTGCCGGTGATACTCGTCATGCATGACACGTCATGCATATCACTGATGTGTGTCATGCCTGTCCTAAATGTTTTACATGCCTGACATTGATGTATGTCAGGTCGGACATCGATGTATTTAATCTTTATGACATGTGCCATGATGATTTCGTGGTGTAACCTGCTCATCACGATGACCAAAGGAAGGTTACTCGACGACACACTGGGGCTCACTGACGTCATTAATCTGAACGGGTGCAGTATCCGGAAGAGGATGATGGGGTCTGCGGTGGACACGAAGCCCTTTCATGAAAGCTCTGTAAAACCACGCAAGACCGTCGAAGACAAGTTTGCACACCTTGCGGCACCGTTATACACGCTGATCGAACGCATACGTTCGAGGAGCATTGAGGACAAGTGGCTGCCGAAGTACAACCCAACTGGCTAAACGAGAATGATGTGTCAGAGAGTTTCACTCTGCTGGAGCTGGATGTATTTCAGTTGGAGACACAAAAGTATGAGAATGCCCTCTAACTGGCTAAACGAAGACGAGGTGAGAGACAGTCCCGCTCCATTGCGGATGGTTGTATTCCACACCTTGTGGCAATCGCACCACGGCGCCGAGTGCCGCTCTTGTCCACCAGGGGTGTCAACAAGTCCACCAGGGGTGCCAACCAAGGGGTTGTCAAACGCAACCTGGCCTGCTGCGTACGCAATGTAGGCGAATGCATTGATAGAGTACACCTCAGCAGTATTTGGTTGGAGCGTGAAGGTGAGCACGCGTGCTAACCGTTGTTGAGATCGAGAAACTGAGGTAAGCAGCTGCCGTGAGCGTTTAAATAGGTTCGGTGATAACATCACACGGTGAAGGTGAGCACGAGCAAGGCTATTGTTGAATAGATAGAGAGGTGTGGTGAGCGCCTCTCTGGGTGGTTCTTTCGAATATATATCAGCAGCATTTGGTTGAGGCGTGAAGGTGAGCACGCGCTATAGCCGGTGCTGAGCGGGACGCTGAAGGTAGGTAGCTCCCGCGGGTGTCTTAACTAGGTTCGGCGATAGCACTCAGACAGTGAAGGTGAGCACTAGTCATGCTGCCACTAAAGGACAGAGGTGGGGTGAGCGCCTTTCAGGGAATTTGGGTTTCTGGGGATGTCCTGGTGGGGCACGTTTGGTTCACGTTTGTTTTGGCGTGTGCAGCTGCTGTATTTGACATTATATACGTACCGGGTACACATGAGTATTCTTTCGATACTGGAACGGATGCACTAATACTGACTTTCTGTGTATAGCGCTTAATGACTTCCGGCGATGGTGAGCGCCTTTGTAGAATATATCGGCGGTATTCGGTTGAAATGTGAGGTGAGCACTTTGTCAATCGCTGCTGATCGGGAGATGATGTAAGAATCTCCTGTGGGTGTTGCAAGTAGGTTCGGCGCTAGCACTTCGACGGTGAAAGGTAAGCACTTGTCGTGCTATTGTCGAACGGGTCGGCGACGGTGAGCGCTGTTTCGGGATCTTGTCTGTAAAAAGGAACTGTCTGTGTTTTGTGTGTACGATATGTGTAAGGGAGCGACAATGCCAACCAGCCTGCCTTCGCGACATAGGGAAATTTGTGTTTTGGTACGAAGCGTAGGCTGATCTAATTCTAATTCTTGAAAACTTAAGAAGATCGGGACCGCCGCTCTTCTTACCACCATCCAACGTCAGCACCGCCGAAAGAAGGACGTTACAACATTGGGCCTACATCGTTGGGTGGAGAAGGAAAACGTACGCGCTGTTACCGAGTTATGACCGGGATGTTCGTTCGGCACCGACGCTCAGATGCGCCGGGCTGCGGGGGTGGTTTGGTGTGACGGAGGTGTTGGGGAGAAAAGGCGATTAGGCCACACCCGATCGGAACCAAGGCTGAATTGGAGATTGCAGGCATTTCGCGACGGGAACTGGGATTTACCGTAGGCATGGAGGTGTACGACTTCACCGATCCAGACTGGAGAGTGAGGTATCTGGATGGAGACTGGAAGGAGTCGTATCTGTCAAGGGCGTAAGCGGAGATGAAGGAGCTGGCGTCCCGCCAAAACCGTTTGCTCAGGAAACGGGTCTGGATAGAGAGGTTTACGGCTTCAACGATTCAAATTGGAGTGAGGGATCCGGATGGAGACTGGAGGGAGTTGTACCTGTCAAGAGGTAAACCGAATAGGAAAGAGCTGGCGTCCTCGACCTAAACCGCTTGCTCAGGCGGTGGGAGGTGGAGTTCCGCTGACCGGGGCCGCACTCTTTTAAACTCTGGCAGATCTTGCCAGGCTTGGGGGGGTGTTGCGGCGGCCAAGCGTGGGAACGGTAAAGTACGATGGACGTGGTTTCTTAGCCACAACCCTTCCGGCGCAGAAAGGAGATGGACCTCTCTGTGGGTGCGGGAGAGACGTTTCTTCACCCTGACGGTTTCATTGGCTTGATCGTAACGCCTCATCCATAGGAACAGCATAGTTGGTTGAGTGCTGCTGTCTTCTCCTGGGGTTTTGCTCAATACCCGCCATGAGAGGAAGATAAAGTGTTAACAAAGGAAACTAAAAGATAAAAGGAGTAAACATGATTAAGATCTAAGAGGCCATACCACTGTCCGCTTGCATAAACGCATCGATCCCCATGTTTGTGGGGCTTTGGCGTGGGTTACAACGGTCGTAATCGGGAATCCAAAATACTGGTTGCTCTGCTCAGAGAGCAAGTGTCGGAGAGGTCTGGGCCAGCAAGCCAAGCAATTGAACTCCCACGGCAGAAGGTGAGCAAGAAAAAGTCAGCTCGACCCGCTGCCGCAACACCTCCCCAAATGGCTATCATATTCCAGAGTTGGCTCGGCGCCTATTTGACGTCGGGATGACAAAAATCCAAACCCGCGTTTTTGTTTCAGAGTACCATTAAATCAGAGCGCAAACCTCTCGCTACATGTCACGAGGCGGTTGAGTCGAGGATAAAGTTATTCGGCTTATTCCATCCCGGAAGAGCGACACCTGGCACCATGTTGTTCTGGAGTTTTAATCCGTGCTGCTAATTGATAACATACCATGATAAAGAAGTAAAAACCCTCTGAACAGTTTGGTAACTTTATTTCACGTATGTTTATTCAATACGGTATCTGGTAAACTCGCATAACAAAAACAGGGATATTAGTCATTTCTTCTGCACTCTACATTACCCGTGTACAACGTACACAAACCTTTGAGCACCTCTGGACTACCAGAGTATCCAATCTTGCTGAATTGCTCGTATAATACGTACACAAATCGTTGAGCACCTCTTGACTAAAATAGTGTTCAACTTCCCCCCGTCATCAATCTTGGATTTTGAATGCATTACCAACGTACTGGGGGGGGCGGTATTAAAGGGGGTGTCACTTTCTTATGACGGTATACAGCGTTTAGCACGTTTGCTGTGCAAAGTAGAGCTGTCACCATAACATGCATGGTGAAGTTAACTACTCAGAGTGCAGTAGAGCACAGCTGTCACCATCACATCATACCGAAATCCCCACCAAAAACATGTTTTCAGGGTGGAACTGGCGGTTTATTTTCAAGAACACACATGCACATCTCCACCACCAGACCATACAATACGTGAGTAGTACTACTGTCTTTCACCATCAGTTTTTTTTTGTCAAATTAATAGTATTTCCAGGTGAAAATGAAACCACTATTGTGGGGTCCCCGCTACATGTATCCCGGAAGTACGCAGCGCTGTATAGGAAAAATGACAGTCAACCAACTGCTTCGCGAAGCGTGACCATGCCAGAAAGTTATTCGTAAACATCTACCTATAATATGTAAAACGTACACTGGATGTCTTATACCAGATGCGGGGAAAGGTAATAAGCGGCGGACTAACGGTTGTTCCTTCTCACCGGCGTACTGTATTCAACTTGTCTTTATCGGGAAGTTAATCGTAACATATGTACAAGAAAACCAGATTACCACCATAAGTATCAGGGAACGCTGCAGGGAATAGTAAAGGGGATGTAACTGTAGGACGGACTGTCTTCCAATACAACAGCCCGCAAAGAACATTTGCCCGCAGCATGGGCATTGTCCCGTGACGATGAGGTAACGGTTAGCCTTACCACAATCACTCCCCTTCTCCTCCTCTTCTTCTCCTCTTCTACTTTCCTTTCCCATCTCTATAAATCTCCTCTTTCATTTCCACTTTTGGCCCGCAAGCATCACTTTCCAACTTATGTTATATCTTCTTCTTCGCAAGTGTTCTTCACGGACACTCGGTGTCACCTCTGCAACTCAAATCACATAGATAAGAGCCTCCACACGCATCATCCTACAATCGACAGGGCTGTGCATTGCTCGCAAAAAATTTGCACAAGACGTGTGCTTCCAAAGGAGAAAAACCTAAGAATGGGCCGCCGGAACCAATTTGTGCTCTGTGCACGATTCCGCTACTCCCAATGAGGTGAACCCCTACCACCGGGGAGCGCCTCGCGCCCAAGAAGGGTGCTTTCACACAGTTCTCAATCCCAGTAGTTTGTGCAACGGGGGGCAACACTGCGAATATATCAAGGGTTTGTACGACGACGATAGTTTAGTTGGATTATATAATTCGATGGGCGGATCTTGGCGTCCAATAACGGCACTATCTTACGTGACCAACAAATGGTCTAGAGCCGTTAATAGACCATCGGCATAAACGTCGCCGTCAAGACGAATACTGCTCTACTTTCAACGTTGAGACGGGATTTTCAAAGCGCTTAGAAAACATCACCGTTGGCCCCACCAAAAAGGGGGCGCTTTTGTCTGGTGATGACCGCTGTTTCGCTGATAGACAACTTTTAATCAACGATTGCGTCAGATTGGGGACATTTGAAGGGACGAAAGGATGTCTCATATGCGGACTACTCAAAAGACCACGAGCCAGCTACTAATATATACATCACCGCTCACCGAATCAGGCGGTGGTGTACGAGACGCCTATTTCCGCCTTACTGGGGGTGGCCGCTATTTTCGCTTTTAATGGGTGTTGTCTGCCTTATGGACGTTGTTAGACTACCATCAATAAAGCGGTAGCCGCTTCACTGAGGAAGTAGTTTGGTTTCAGCGTGCTGTACAGTACATACACCTGCATATTGTAATATGATATGATATCAACTTGCTGACCGCTTCAGGGTGGAGGAATCCTCTGAGTGACGACGAACTGGACGTAATTGTGCTCCATCGTGGGCAACGGGCGCAGGAGCGTGCGATTGAACACGTGCTGGATAGCATAACGCACCACAGCAGCAGAGTCGATAATATATATAATACTCGTCAACGTTACAGCAGGTAAGCCCATCATATCTAAAATTTTAAAAATAAACTACACCTCCTGTGAGATCGAGAATTTCGTCGTAACTCACCTTTCTTTGCAAGCTGTGTGTGAAACTCCGATCGTTTGTTGGGCACTATAGTTCGTCGGGGCGCCGAGGTACCTTTTATATCGACGTCCGTTTACAAATGCGGCATATCTAGTACATGATTCCCCCTTCCAACAATCGATGTGATGTTTTTCAAGCGGGAGCCAGCGCAATGCTCTGGGGCCCGTATTGAACGCTGCGTCCACTACAAGGGATTTGGGTCCCTATAAAATGATAATATCGGTGATAATAAGTTTGAGGTCCACTACACATACTGACTTGTCGTTTTTTTATCGCGGGTTCCTTAAGGCCGCGGGGGATCTTAAACCATCCCTCATCCCCGGGTTTCCGGTTCACCCTAATATCTAGATATATTTCGGGTGCAGTCAATGACGCCGCGTTTTCAACACGATGCATCTGGACCTTCACTTTGTCGGTGCCTCAGAAGACAATCGGTGTAACGCATTAGTGTTGTATCAACAGCAGCTCGTGAATCTGTTCAGATCGGTCGTGCGCACTTTTTCAATGGAGGTCTACAACTCGACTTTGGGGTTCTGCAGTGGTCGAAAATCTTCAAAATTCACAAGACACAAAACGAGACAAATAAACAACCCCCAACTGAACGTTTACACTTTATTTGAGGACAGCCACATCTCCTCACAAGCAACCACGTCACGCGAAACTGAGCAACGTTTTTCATGACGTGCTTGAGGGCGTCGTGTGCAGCGGGCAGCAGTCGAACGAGGCAACCATAAAACACTTACGAGGTGATTTCGTTAAGTCAAAGTTACTTGCCGTCATCGCCAAAAATTCGATTTTTTGCTCCGAAATACACGATTTGATTCGCTTGCGAGTTAGTATGTACCACCATGGCTACAGCACGTAAAAAGAAACGGCTTTCACCAACCATAAGCTGAGGCTTTCGCGGATCTTTTGAAACGCTGTGACGTCATAGGCGAAAAACGTGCGGACAGGGAATATTCGTCGCCGTTTGAGGTACGTAGTCAAGGATTGTGCCAAAACCAGGGCAAATATGGGCAAAAAAACTGTGAATTCTTCAAAATATGCATCAGGTTTTTCGATCCGAGAAAAGTGGATCTTGCACGTAAAACTCTTAACTCTATTTCCAAGTCGTTTGTACTTTTTGGCGAAACGCCTACGCGAGGCTTCTTGACAAAAAATTCTTTAGCGATCCCCCGCGGCCTTTAAAGAGTTTTACATACCATTATTGAAGACAACTGGACTTTGCTTCTGTGGTGAAATGATTCTTCGCTTAAAACGGATGTACTGCAGCTTTGCACGGATGTACTGCTTGTACCACGTATATTCGAGAGCCACGCTGAGGGTGCCTGTACACATGTGGAGGCCTCAACTGCCCTAAATAGGGTCGATATACCGCCCTATTGTGGCACTGACCTTGAATACGGCGGTCACCGCCGTATTGCGGGTTCCGGTCGCGCCAAGCGATGATCACCTCCTTATTCAGGGATACCGCCTCAGTAGTATCGCCTCATTCGGGGACCACTACTACTTTATAACATGATTTACTCCAGGATAGCAACTATAATCATTACTTCTCAGATGAACAGCTTTGTGGCCTCTCCACAGATTTCAGGCTTGAGGTACTGTACGTAGGCATATTTGTCTCGTAGTTTGTGCCAATAGAGCCATCGCATCTCTAAAAAGAGGCATCGGCACGAACACTGGTTGTGCTGGATGTAGATGGACGGAAACATCAGTTTGATGTGAAGTGATGTGAAGGAACAACAGACGGGGACGAGGTAGATCGAACACGTATTGTTTCATTTTCGATGGAAGCTGTACTCGCGGAGGGAAAAGGCAACGCTCTTTGTTCGTATATATATATATATATATGATGCCACACATACACAGGGCAGGTTACAAGCAGATGTTTAAACCTATGCTTGAGGCAGAAGCTGAGCCCCCAGTAAACGTGACGAAATACGCTCGCAGCGTTCTGCAGTGAACGCCGTCGAAGGGACGATTGCATTTCATCACTGATACAACAGCATCTTATTTTTTCTCACTTTTGTACCTTCCAGCTTCTGGGCAAGCCGTGGTCACAGGTGTCGTCCCTTCTCCCCGCCGGTACGTGCCTTCATCTTTATCGCGCAGAGGGTTCAGCATTCCCAACGCTCGCTCGTCGATTTTCATCGAATTTTGCTAACTCACGTTCTCGCGCTTTCCGCAAGTCAATTGTTAGCACAAGAAAATGTGCCTACGAGTACTCGTACGAGTATGCACTCGGGGGGGCTCAAACCCGCGACATTAACCTTAGTGGTTACGCGGCTAACCCACTAGACCATTCGGCGTTATTAAGTCTACCTGGTGGTAATATAGCGCTGACTTTATAGTACGGTCAGTATGCAATAAATATAAATCGTGGAGGTGACCTCGACCGCAGGAATAATGAAGCAGAAAAAATGCTGGGCACGGATTGATCGAGTCGCTGGTCATGAAGGGTATGGAGTAGAGCGCTCCGAGCAAAGGATAGACGATCGCGCTGTCGCCGAACACCCTACGATTGCTTAAATTTTTCTGTTGGTTTTCCTCTTCCAACGCTACTGTATCGCAGTAGTTGTCGAAGAGTTTCATCGTTTCCTTTGTCGCCGATGCATGCATGTCCTATCCCTTCCGATACAAACAATAGTCGTCTGCCGAAATCAAGCGGTAGCCCAGTACGTTCGATCGCCTGCCTAAGACCCAAACCCCACCACTACATGGCGACGGAAATGTGGAGATTGCAGGTATTTGGAAACATCAAGAGTGATATACATATATAGTGTTTTGACCGAAATACAACAGTATTCCCCGCGCTCCTAATTTGCGCTCTCGGTTCGTCCCGGGCCATCGCCCCTGTTTGGGTGCCCGGCCGAGTTTGGCTGTAGTTATTGATTATAGGTAGAAGTCAGAAGGCGTGTCGCCCTTGTGGAGTCATCACAGTCTCAATAGATTGAGCAAGACGTAATTGCGAACTAAGTGCGTGCAAGTGCAACACTAACTTGTGTTGTCAGTTGTTGGCGTTGTTTCTACGTATATAAGAGCTGATATATCATTTTGAATCACAGAAATGTTTTTCCCACGAACCCCACAAACAATAGGTAGCGCTAACATGGGGCAAAATGCGGTTTATTGTCGGTTATATGGTTTTCAAGAGGAAACTACAGTACGACATACAATAGGTATTCAATAATGATTCCGGTTCCCGAGTCTGCGACGTCGTCCTTTGTGATTTTGAGCATCGTCCTCCTGGTTTGGATGTGTTACCCCGTGGCTTTGTCAGTATGCCACATTGATTCCGCTTCATACGTGCGACATCGTTCGGGCACCGTTTGAGTTGTGTGGCCGAATCTTCGTGTTTTTCTAAGTATGACAAGTCCCCAATCACCAACTAAAATCTAGAGCTGATTGTTGTGCAGAAAGAGTCGGTCCAGGAGGAAAACTGCCGAACGAAGGTCACCTGTGGTACGACAAAGGCCGCATGTGGCGGGGAGGGGCGCCGAGGCTCTTTTTCGCCTTCGGTTAACCACCGCGCGCATAGTGGTGTGCGTACGGTATACTTGGTACAGGTTTACAGTATTTTTGTCGTGGAGAGACCCTCCATCTGTCTGTGTACAGACTGTCGTCGCCACGATGAGTGTGAGATACTGTACCGGCACAATTAACTCCGACCTACAGCAGCCAACGTGCCTGCTCTATCTCATGAGTGCACGGGCCGTGCCAAGATGGCAGGAAGCGGTCAAATGGCAGGCTTGCATGATGTAAGGGCGCATTGGTGAAGGCACATACATGCGCATGGGTTCGTTGCCTAAACGGGAAGAAGGGCATCCCGCTGGTCACAGGGAGTAGGAGGCCGAGATTGGTTTACGTACCAGGAGAACAATTGTTTCGTCGGTAGCATGAAGGCGTCCTTGGCAAGCGAGTACCTGAATCTTCAAGGGGGAGGGGTGCTGGAGTGAGGGAGAACACGCTAAACCTTCGGCGGGAAGGGCTAATGACCGGCCGAGACTAATGTAATGTATTGTGACGTAACACGCAGGCTCTACCTGCTACTCCCGTTCCTAGTCGGCTTGCGAACAACACGCAGCGGAATCACCAAAGTGTAGTTCGGCAGCAGCACTGAAGGCACCTAAATTTGCCGTAGCGGCGAATGGAGGCCCCGAAGGGGTCGGGAGCCTTGAAGACGGAACGCGCGAAGGCGCTGCTTTGTCGCGATCGGACGGGATGGGTACCATCGGAGCATGATATGGTAGCCGAGATGCGTCCAGGGCGACGGCCAAAGTCGATCGAGAGCGCGGAACGCCCGGCGGGGTGCTGACCAAAGGAGAAGGCGACGGAGAGACCCTGTCGGGTACGAAACCATAACATAATCAGTGGTTCTCCATATTGGTATATGTACAAGGTTCTGCAGATAACGTCACCCGCTCAACGAAGCGAATCCAAGGGTTTTGATAGCGAATGCGGCTGATAGTATGAATTCTGGGAGTTGAAAGACGCGAACAGACACGATAAAGCGGGTATTCTCAGCCCAAAAAGGTCACCGTCTAATATTTTCAACATAATCACCAGAACGCCGACACCGCCATAGGTTCACAATACAGGAGACATCTCACATATACTTGCCACTATTCCCAGGAAACGAACGCCGCTTGCGCACATCGGGCAATGGAAGCACTCTGTATATGTCACACCAAACACTGCCGAGTGAAGCCACAACAGTACTCCACTGCTCTTGTTTTACATTGATCACGACATCGCCCATAACAACTCGTATATACAAGGCGTGTGCACCATCATGATCGTTTTGGGTTATGGTGAGTCTCTCAACTTCGTTGTATTCAGGACCCAGTTTTTTAGGGCCCAAATCTTCGTGTCATGTACTGTTGCTGCGGGTTGCGTCTAAGATGGGGTTTTCAGGAGCTTTAAGATCAAGTGCACCGCTCACCGCCCGATACACGACGCTAATCTCTCATCAACCAGTCGTCGTACGGCACCTCTCGAGAGTGTTAGGGAGCATTGTTGGAATATTGGATATACCAAAAACAGGAGAGGTCACAAATACGGGCATCCGCGATAAGAACCAACCGCATGCTACACCATTACGTGAACAGGACTATCCGAGCATCATGTCTGGGCCGGAATTCTGCTGATCTGCAACCCATACAGGAAGTTCAAAGGGGGTATACGTCGTAGCCTGTTTAACGTCTCAGTAGGCCGTGCTTACGAAAATGGTAGCTCGCTTTAAGGCCCACAGTTGTTGTTTGCTTTCGTCCCGCTCAATTTGGTTTAGTTTGACGCGTGCTACTACATAAGTAACACTCTTTGGCGATTTTATTTCCGAATAACGGTGCTCCTTAACCCAAAATCGCGCGGATTTCATTCTTGTTTAATAATCTGAATGTTTTGTGTACCTAAGCCAAAGGTTTGTTCATCGAGTTGCACTTTTAGTTTTAAAAAACACAGATTGTGGTGTAAGTTCGGAGGTCCTCAAGTGAGCAATCTCAGAAAAAAGCTGGTGCACCTCGTGCGCGGAGCGATTATATGTAGATGGGACGTCTATGTAAAATCGTACCGGTTACCCTGGTACTAGCAGGGGAGTCACCGACCTATATCGGCCACGAGGACAAACGCACCCCGTAGCACGCGCGATTGACGTATCACACGCAGCTTGCTTGCAAAGTTGAGTTTCGGCAAATATTCGAGCTCACAGCTGAAGTGTCATTATAGTGCTTCCAAACTATTTACAACACATGCACGCATGCATCTCTCGATAATATCGCAAACTCGCACAACGCCGAACGCGGAAGACACTATGCTGCTGTTAACGGTAGAGGCTGCACTCTCTGTATGCAACAGCAAAACGGTGTCGTACCATATCCATCCCTGATTCACGGATTTGATAAGACTGAGGTACGCTGGTACGGGTACCTCCAGCAGGTCTCTCAACTAACCAGGTCCCACGGTGTCACTCACTTTAATATTCTCAGTAGTTCGTTTGTATTATTCCTTAGGCCACGAAAGGGTACATGTCCACGGCGAAGACACAACCGGTCGCCGTTTGCGAGGCAAAAACCCTTTTCGTATCATCCCATATCCCCTTGTTTCCCTATACGCGCATGCCCCCAATGGGATGTGAACACCCTTTTATCTTAGTATCCAAATCTTAATTCCTGGTACCTAGTCTCAGTCAGGCTCCCAAAGCAATGCCATAACACTAGCCCACCCTGATGAGCCGTATAATATGTAGAAATATGGGAGAATCGGGGAAACACCGGTTCCACGAACTAGAACATGGCTCGAAGATGCGGTTCTTCAAACGCCGCTCCCACACCTCTACCCTGTGAGGCTATGAAACCTCAGAAAAATGCCAAAACAAAGACAGAAAACGGAATACTGAAAGGCGAGAAACGGAAACAAAAAAATGCGAAACACGCTGGGGTCGAAGGCATGATGGGCAAAACATCGCCAGCAAAACCTTGAGCGGTCGCAGAAGCTACCAGAATACCACGAGGAACGGAAACCAGCAAAATGCGAAACACGCTGGGATCGAATGCATGATACTCAAAACATCGCCGGCAAAACCCTGAGCGGTCGTAGGACCTACCAGAGTACTACGTACGAAATGCTGCTCGTGCGCGAAATGGACATCGTTCGTAACCCAGCGAGGACGAGGTCGAAACCGATCGGAGATAAACAGAAAAACGGAACACTCCCCCGAAGAACCATGGCCAAACCCCAGATAAACATAAGTCGAATACACGAGCGCGGTGGCGGTGTGAAAGTCAACTAACCACGTCCGCGCCCTCGAGATTCATCTACGTTACTTTCGATCCCGCGCGCAATTCATCTACCCTGACGGACTTGGAAACACCAAGAACCTTGAACCCCTCCTGTCGAAGTCGTGTAGCAAGCCAGGGAGAGTGGAAGCTTGATCGGTCCCGGGTCGTCCAGGATACGCACCAAGTATTCCCGTCGGTAGTGGTACGAGCGCTGATTTTCTCTAACCTCCACAAGCCGTCGGCGGCTTTGAACCAGAATTGGGCCCCATTCGGGAGCATTGTAGTGCTGTAGTGACGCAACCAGTCAGCGCGCGGCACGCAGCCGTAGCCGGGTGCCAGGAATCGCTCGCCGTTAGCTCGGGAGAGTTCCCGTTGCGCAGAATCAATGCGCATCTGGCGGTATAGGCGGTTGGTTTGTGGCGGTGCTGGTTTGGAGTGCCAGCCCAATAGAGCAAAATGTGTTGTCGTGAGAGCTGGTGGTCCATCTCCCGCTCCAATGATGGGCGAGAGAGCTCCGTCCAATGCGTCTCGTACATCAGCGCGATGACCCTACCCCGACCACGGACCGATTGGTGGCCGGTAATCTTTTCCACCTCGAGCCGCTGGAGGGGTGTCGACATGGCGTCTTGCGGGACGTGATATTGGGGGAATTTCTCAGTGAAGTTGTTGAACACGTATTGCGCCAACCCATCCGGAAGATACTTAGGCATGTCGCCGCGGTGGTGGGGGTTGGCACAGGGCTTGTAGCGCTCGACGGAGACACGGCGGTGCGCATCCACGCCCGGAATGTCTGTGGGGAGATCCTAATAGAGGAGTTTATCCCCCAGGGGGGACCGTCCGGCGTGTCGCCGGAGTGACAGGGGCCTACGGCAAGGATCTTGTAGGGGCCTATCCAATTGAACGCAAATTTGGCCTTGAGCACCTCCATATCCGTGCCAGCCTTCAGGCCTTGACGAATAGTGGAGGCCGTATTATAAAGCCAAACCCAATTTCCCACAACGAAATTGGGGGTCTGACGCAAAGCGTCCGAAAGGGCGGAGTTTCTCCGTTCCACGGGAGAAACTGTTAAAACACGCATCTCGCAAATAACATCGTTGGCCCGCTGTTGTCGATCTGATGCCAGGTCGCAGTATGCCAGGTCATCGCGGCCCAAACTCTGATGGCCGGCGACCCCGCAGCGATCGAAAATAGTGAGGGGGAGGCACAGGAGCCTGTCTATGTGGACCTCGTTGGGAGCCAGGCCGGTGGCAGCGCTAATCGAGTTGTTGTAGGTGAGCTCCACGTGAGGTAGTTGCCCATCCCAGTCGTCTTGGCGCCCGTTGACGACCATGGCCAGCATCTGTGCCATTGTGTGTTTGACACGCACCACACCACCGTTGCCGTTCGGGTGTTAGGAGCTGGTGGGGATTTTTCGAACACAAAGAAGCTTGTAGACAACGTGCTAAAGGTTTGAGCAAACCTGGAGGCCGTTGTCCGAGAGGATACCAAGCGGCATCCCCAAAGGGGAATGTACCTGTTGATAAAGATGTTGACCGTACCCTCGGCCGTAAATTCGAGGGCCGTGACAGCGAACGTGTACGCGCGGCGGCTAAAACGGTCGGTGAAAAGCAAAAAAAAGGAGTTGCCCGGCGGCGTGACCGGCAGCGGCCCGAAATAGTCCACGCTGACGGCGATGCCCGGCCCCGAAGGAAGAGGGATCGAGATAATGGGCCAGCGGACCGTCAGTCGAGGCGGTTTCCGCGCTTGGCACTTGAGGCAGTGGCGCAGCCACCAGCGGGTGCAAGTGCTCATTCCTATCCACCAATAGAAACGTTCGAGCATGCGGAGCGTACGAGCTGTGCCAAGACGGCAGGGAGCAGTCGAATGACAGGCTTGCATGAACCAAGGGCGCATGAGCAAAAAGGCACATAAATGCGTATGGGCTCGTCACCTAAAAGACAAGCGGCGCGTCCCGCTGGTCGTAGGGAGCAGGGGGCCGGA